>CAUYLG010056115.1:0-65404 GCA_963573385.1 Cacajao melanocephalus | reverse complement strand
TGAGCCCTCCTGCGGTGGGTGAGCCCTCCTGCGGTGGGTGAGCCCTGCGGTGGGTGAGCCCTGGGGTGAATGAGCCCTCCTGCGGTGGGTGAGCCCTCCTGGGGTGGGTGAGCCCTGGGGTGGGTGAGCCCTCCTGCGGTGGGTGAGCCCCCCTGCGGTGGGTGAGCCCTGGGGTGGGTGAGCCCTCCTGCGGTGGGTGAGCCCTCCTGCGGTGGGTGAGCCCTGGGGTGGGTGAGCCCTCCTGGGGTGGGTGAGCCCTCCTGGGGCGGGTGAGTCTTTCTGAGGTGTGTGAGCCCAAGTTGGGTGAGAAGAGCCCCCATGTCAGTGTGGTGGATACCAGCCTGATTTATTTGCTCTGTGCTTTTGTTCCCTCCTCTCTCAATCACGTTAGCAGTCTTCAAATATCTTCCCTGATCACTGTTTTTCTCAACAGAATTTCGAACTCTTCGGAAATCTTTCAAAGATGACATTTAATTTGTTGTAAACAGGATAAAATATGCTTTGATTGACTGATACCCCAAAAGGTATTCCTGGCGCAGTGCACTTGCCCACGTACGTGGCTGCACTCACACAATTAAACACACCTAAGACCCACACACTTAAATGACCACAAACTCCTCAGATGAAATCCCCTAGACCCCAGTCCTCCAAGCAATGGCTTAGAAAGAAATTATGGACTATTCTTCTAAGGTAATTAAAGGAATTCTACAAGCAATATAACAACATAACAGACATTTTGAAAAGTAGTGCTGTTCATCTGCAGTAATACTACCCAACAATTTTGGGGTGTCTTTAAGACTTTCTTCCCCTGACTTTCTTAGAACAACTGCTTTGATGAGGACATACACATATTTTACATCCCTCTTCCTTAGTCACATTTAGGGGTGGAATAGTGTGAAGCGAATGAGTCTATTTTCCATGTACCTCCCTCACTTGAGCATTAGAAGGGGTTTGGAGGTCTGCCCACCCAGGCCCTGCACTTTATAACAGGACATCTGAGCCCTGAGAAGCTTTGGGAACCTGGCATGGGGCCAGCTGTCTTGTCTCAGCTTCATCAACTTCTGGTCACACTCCTTTGCCGGCTTGACCACTTAAGGGTGAATTAGTGCCACATTTTAACATCGAGATCATGAGCTCTGTATTGAAACCCTCAATGTATCTTACATTCATCATGAAGAACCCATTTTGATGGAAGTGTTAAGAGACAAAAGCATCATTTGTGAGAACCAAAGATGCAGAATAATGTCAACACACTGTAGATCCTAGATTAAAATGCTTGCTTGATAATAAGTAATGAGCTGTGCACTGGGTCAGGGTGAGGGAGGGCTGTGGGAAATCCTGGGACCTCAGCTCTAAACACAGAGGTTCCCGCCTGCATCTGTAGAGTGCCCAGGCTCTAGGCAGTATTTTGGTTGAAAGGTGTATCAGTCTGTTTTTATGCTGCTGATCAAGACATACACAAGACTGGGCAATGTACAAAAGAAAGAGGTTTAACGGACTCACAGTTCCACGTGGCTGGGGAGGCCTCACACAATCAGCACGAAAGGCAAGGAGGAGCAAGTCACATCTTACATGGATGGCAGCAGGCAGAGAGAGAGAGCTTGTGCAGGGGAACTCCTGTTTTTAAAACCATCAGAGTTCATGAGACTTATTCACTATCACCAGAACAGCACGGGAAAGACCTGCCCCGATAATTCAGTTACCTCCCACCAGGTCCGTCCCACAACACATGGGAATTATGGGGGCTACAAGACAAGATTCATGTGGGGACACAGAGCCAAACCATATCAAAAAGAGGAGAAAAATTTACTTCAGTTTTCATTGGTTTTAGGTGCACTCTGAATTGCAGGTGAATCACTTGTAAAATTTTGTTGGGCACCTTTTAGAGAATACCTAAAATCAAACTTTTGGGACAACTTTTCAGGTTTTCACCCTTTCAATTGAACCAAACTAAGGTTTAATCTTCTAGTGGCTTTCATTTGATTTCACATTGATTTTCTTAACTCTTTTAATATTTAGTAAGAGTCTGATACTGAGTTTCAGTGCACTTTAAAACATTTTGGATGTTAATTAAAATTTTGACTCTAGTAACACATTTAATCAGGTCAAGCCTCCTATCTGACATAAATGGAGACACATGCTGCCACTGTCCCGTCTGGTAAGCTGGCATACCCATGCAGATGAGGCGACTGTGTGGAAACATAACTCTATCACTCCCATCTCGTAAGCTGGCATACCCATGTGGCTGACGCAGCCGCGTGGAAACATGACTCTGTTCCCCCAGGCATTTCCCTGCCTGCATTGTCACAGTGGTACTCGTGTCCTGTGAATTTTTTTCAGGGTTGCTATTATTGGAGAAGCTGTGATATTTTCAGTCAAGGATGCAATTTGCGTCACTAGGCTCACCCGGCAAGGGGACGATGCCCTGGTGTTTAGCCCCTCTGTCCGTCACCCGCACATTTCTCCCTTTCTCACAGTCTCTGCTGGAGGAGGGCTCTGTATTTTTTTATTTTGAAATTTAGATCATCCCTAAAACCCATTAATTTAGCTTGCTTCTTAGGACACAAGGATTCCAATTCTAGGAAGTGTAACAAAGACCATTTCCACATTCTGAAGTCCATGCTAAGCTGTGACAGATCGTCCTGGGGGAAGCTGGACTTTTGCAATGAAGCTGCAGTGAGCTCATGAGCATGTTCTTGTTGGAATTGCTCGGGGTCTGCGGGTTGAATGATCCTTTCCTGCACCTGGCTGGGCCTTGGCCTCCCTGTCTTCCAAGGTCCTTCCAACTCTGCCCCCTCTTTGAAGTTTCCCCAGCTCCCTAAGGTCTGGCTGCTGCTCCAGGAGGGTGGTCCCCTGTCCTCCCTGCAGGTCCTGCATGGCCGAGACCTTGTCTCCTTGCTGATGGAATTCCCAGACCTCTGATGGGCTCCATTCCGTGCTCTCCCGTGGTGGCTTATGATGAATGACATGAAGTCACATGACTTGAATGTTCCTCAGAAATGCAGGCTGCAAGCTTGGCAGAGCTATTTAGGGAGGAAGAATAGATAGTGATGTTAGAGAACTCAGGGAGAAAAAGGGTTTGGACTGAGAGTCTCCATGTGTCGAGCTGGTGCATCTCTTTAGGAAGCGATTAACCTCAGGCACGTTGAGTTTGCTTTGCCAACTCTCTGTGTAGAGCTGTGTGATTTAGCGAGAGGTGGGAGGCAAGAGGGACCCCTGGGAAAAGTGCTAAGTGGGTGATCGGATGGTGAGAGGAGCTGACATTCCTGTGGTTCCTAAGATTCAAATGACCTCTATAGATGTTGGAAATTAATAATAATACACTAAAACTCTTCCAATAAGAAAGCTCCCGCACTTATTTGAGGACAATCTTCAGAGCCAAAAGGGATCCCATTACTGCAGGGAAGTTGGAGCCTGGCTTTCATGGAGCACTTGCTCGGCGGGTGTGATGTGACGGGGTCCTGCTCCCACCGGGGCTCAGGCTCTCTGTCCTTCAAATGCGCTGAGCAAAATGAAACACAGAAGATGCTCGACTGCAGAACTGTCTAATATGAAGTAACAGACCTCCTTTTCCTGTACTTACCCTAAGGATAGTCTCATTCTCATCAATATAAAGCACTGGCTGTGAGGACAGCTCCAGAAGGCGGTCCTGAAGCAGGGACGGTGGCTGACCTGGCACCTATTGCTAGCTTCTGTGCTGAAATACACGAGGCTCGTTCCCAGTGAGGTCTGGGAAGTGGTTTGAGAGGTTACTAAAATCTGCTGGTTTTCCATTTTTCAAGTAATGCATGTCAACATTTAAGGGAATTGATAATCAGAATACAAAGGAATGTGAAGATGTGGGGAGTAACATAGTCCCAGGAGCCAGGGAAGCGTGAGAAAATGAAGTGAGACAGCTGGAAATGGAAGAAGGAAGATCAAGATGTGGCTGGGTACTATCTGGTGCTTACAGAGAGCGTGGTCCTGAGAGACGATGCTTTCCTAACACTTCCAGACTCCTCCCTGGAGGCAAGGGGCAGGCCCAGGATGTTGCTCAGGCACCACCTACACAGGGGCACACACTCCTAGGTAGGGAGAGAATTTCCCTGTAGAGACATCAGCTGGGATGATGTCTGGAGAACTTGTATGGAGTTCTGCCTTATGTCACATTTTATCGCCAGGATTTGAAATCTCCTGGCCTGGTGCGGTGGCTCACGCCTATAATCCTAACACTTTGGGAGGCCGAGGCAGGTGGATCACTTAAGCCCAGGAATTCTGGACCAGCCTGGCCAACATGCTGAATCCCCGTCTCTACTAAAAGTACAAAGATTAGCCCGGTGTGGTGGCACATGCCTATAGTCCCAGCTACCTGGGAGACCGAGGCACAAGAATTATTCGAACCTGGGAGGTGGAGGCTGCAGAGAGCTGAGATCACGCCACTGTACTCCAGCCTGGGTGACAGAGCCAGACTCTTCTCAAAAAAAAGAGAAATCTCCTTCCACTTGGATACTCAGATAACGGCTCCGGGGACTGGCTTTCTGATGACACTGCATAACGATTAACTGACGGTGCCGCTGCGCCATCACGATCTGCCCAGGCCTGTCTGGTGCCATTCCTGGGTGTACTATTTCCACTGTGAAAGGGTAGACAAGTTCACCAATATGAGAAAAACATTTTGGGATCAAGTGATTGGTTTGGTTATAATCAGTTTCATGAATATTCAATTAGGATTTTCCTATTTTTTAAAAAAAGATACCTTCTGCATCTAAGGCTCAGAAACCCAAATGCCAGATTCAACTATTGTAGTATTTCTGCTAAGCCACAAATGGACAACTCTAAAAATATCACGTGCCACAGCCTTTTAAACATTTTTATTGTTGAGTGTGTAAATAGTAACGTTTTGAAGCTTTCCAGATTTCTCTCCAGATTGTATTAGTTAACTTCATTCTGCTATCACAGAAACAGACACCACTGGAACAATTAAACAGAAGCATTTGGAAGAGGATTAAAAAAAGTGCCCCAGAGAGACACTGCGAGTCAGACGTGGGGTACAGAAGGGCCTGGAAGCCTGAGACACAAGCTCACCTGGCCCTACAGTGCCTGGGCCTTCGAGGTGGCCCCGGGTGTATGGAAGTGCCAGTGTCTGAGGGACCCGTGGCTCCACAGACCGCAGGCAGCCCTGCCCCAAAGAGAAGTGACTCTCGTCCGAGAGCGGCCCCACCTTGCCCCACGCAGACCTCCTCGGCCAGAGCTGGCCCCCGCCCCGTGGATGGAGCCTGACCATGCTTGCCTGCTGCACCCCTGAATCCCTCACTGGTTGCCAAGGCTTTGACACACATTTCTTTCTCTTTTTAACAAAAGAATGACTCTCTTGGGTTTTTGTGTGTGTATTTTTCACTCAGTGGACGTGGCCCCACCCTGCTGCTGCTTTCTGTGGTCTTTTCTTTCTTAACCTTTGGTTTGAGAGAGTTGCCCTTAACCCTCTACATGATAGGAGAGCACATTTAAGGCATTTTTGTTTCCTCCAAAATTTCCGGGCTCTTCATAAAGAGATTTTTCTCGAATGGTCAAGATTTAGATGCAGTGTAGGGACACACAGTTCTCTGCTAATGAACCATCAGCTGGGAAAAAAAAAGAGTTTTAGAAATTGCTGCGTAGGAGAGTAGGAATCATTCTGGGTGTATGTGGACAAATTATTGCATTGCTTTGTGATTTTTAAAAATGCTGCTTCTTTTGTCAAGAGATGTTATGAAAGTGACATGTTTTGTGAAAGCCGGATAGGGAATCAGATGAAACTGGGGTTGTCTGGGTGAAGCAAGGTGCTGCCCTCAATGCTGGAACTGGGGTGCTCTGGGTGAAGGGAGGTGCTGCTCCCAAAGCCGGAACTGGATGAAGTGAGGTGCTGCCTCCAAAGTTGGAAGTGGGGTGCTCTGGGTGAAGGGAGGTGCTGCTCCCAAAGCCAGAACTGGGGTGCTCTGGGTGAAGTGAGGTGCTGCTCCCAAAGCCGGAAGTGGGGTGCTCTGGGTGAAGGGAGGTGCTACTCCCAAAGCTGGAACTGGGGTGCTCTGGGTGAAGGGAGGTGCTGCTCCCAAAGCCGGAACCGGATGAAGTGAGGTGCTGCCTCCAAAGCCCGAGTCTTGCTCTCTGTCCTGCTCCAGGCGCTCCTCTAGGGCGGATGAGCGGCCTCTGTGGGTTGGTGGGGGAAGGGTTGAGAGATACTTGGGCAGCACTGGAGGGGAATTCACTGTCAGGCCACTGCCTGCTGGATCTGGAGATACAGAGGTCACTTCCAACTTTCTCCCTTTGCTCTTCTCAGTTGTGGTGAGTTCCAAAGTCTCAAGAAAAAAGCGTATTTGTCATAGAATTTGTGCATGCACTTTGTCAGGGCTTTCTGCGTCTGTCCCAGAGGGCGAATTCTTCAACCCCCGCCCCCACCCCCACCCCCGCCCCCGCCCCCGCCCCCGCCCCCGCCCCCGCCCCCGCCCCCACCCCCACCCCCACCCCCACCCCCACCCAGGGCGCACCTGCGACATGTTTATTTCCCCATCAGCCAAGGCCGTGGAGGGAGGAAGCGGGGTGGGGAGAAGCGCCAGAAGTCGGAGTCATCGTGGACGCTGGGTTTCTCCCGGATGTTTCACTGGGGCCAAGAAGTGGTGAACAGGGCGCGGGGGCCATACACCCCAGGCCGCTCCCCCAGCACTCCTTCTGGGAAAGGGGGCCGTGTGTCCAGTCCTCGTCTGCTCTGAGCTCAGCACACAGGATGCTGGGCAGGGCCGCGCCACTGCAGCCACATCCTGAGGCCGTGGGAGGGACGGGCGCCCCGTGCGCAGAGCGGCGCCCGCCGGTCCTGTCACAGGTGGGACCTCCACGGTTTGGACGTTGCAGCGCTTCTGCCGTCCTGACCGCAGTGGGAATGTGGTTAACAAGCAAATCAGTGCTGCGAAACTGCCATAAAACGTAGACACACACACACGCACGCACGCGCACGCATGCACGCGCACGTGTATTTTGAGACAGGGTCCCGCTCCATTGCTCAGGCTGGAGTGCCGTGGTGTCATCACAGCTCACTGTAGCCTCGAACTCCTGGGCTCAGCACCCAGGAGACGTGCACCACCACACCCTGCCAATCTTTAAAAATGGAGGATAGCTGGAGCTCAGGAGTTGGAGACCTGCCTGGGCAATATAGCGAGACCCCGTTCTCCATAAAAAGGAAAAAAAACCAAAAAGACCAAAAAAAAGATTTCTGTGGAGATGGGATCTTACTATGTTGTCCAGGTGGATCTCAAAACTCCTGGGCTCCAGGGATCTTCCCCTAAAATTATATTTTTGACCAGGTTGAACTCTCTTTGGTATGTAAAATATATCTCAATAAAGCCATACAAAATTTTATTTTTATATAAGATGTCCTATTGAGTTGATTCAGTTACTTTCCTTGTGGATCAAGCATTATTTTCCTTTTGATACTCCTAGCATGAATTATCCATACATAGATTTTTCTAAAGTTAGTGTATTATTTGTTATGCAAAAAGATTTACAATATATGTATATATTGTATAGTTTTATATACTGTAAAACTATAGCAAAAAGTTATCTGCAAATCTATCTACATTTCTGAGGAAGAACCAAGTATTGTTTTGCTTTAAAAAAATAATGGATGCATTTCACTGACAATTACCCTGTAATAAAAGTAACTCAGGGGGCCTCTGAAGTTTGTTCTCTTCTCCTTGGCTCAGCTAAGACTGTCTTGCTGAGTCAGGTTCAACAATGAGCACACTGCTGGAAACCGATGATCCTGCTGTGCGCACGCAGCTTTATATCCAGGGAGACACAGGGAGATGCGGGTTTTTGTATCCAACGGTGATCGCGGCAGGTGAGGGATGTGTGTGCCCAGGGCTCTGCCAGCTTTGCTGGAATTCCAGAAGCACATGTTCTAAAGTGATGGCAGGTCTTTCAAGTCAGTGATTTTCAAAACTTTGGAGCCAAGGAACCCACCATTCAGAATGTGCAGATGCTCCTTAAAGAAAACCTATAACCACTCCTGCCACCCCCCACCCCCACTGCCTTCTCCTGCCATGGGCAGTGGGCACCATTTAGAAATTCTTCTGAATGTTGGTCTTGACAGTGAAGGCTTTTTTTTTTTTTTTGAGACAGAGTCTTGCTCTGTCGCCCAGGCTGGAGTACAGTGCTGCAATCTCGGCTCACTGCAACCTCCACCTCCTGGGTTCAAGCGATTCTCGTGCATCAGCCTCCTGAGTAGCTGGGATTATAGGTGCCGCCACCATGCCCAGCTAATTTTTGTATTTTAGTAGAGATGGGGTTCACCGTGTTGGCCAGGCTGGTCTCAAACTCCTGATCTCAAGTGATCTGCCCACCTTGGCCTCCGAAAGAGCTGGGATTACAGGTGTGAGCCACTGTGCCCGGTGGACAATGAAGGTTTTATGTGTAAAGCTCATTTCTGCATTTCTTAATAATGTCTCTAAATAGCAGTTTAACAAGTTATCAGTTTTATTCATAATTCTGTTTCTTTTGGCCTCAAGAAGAAACCTTAGAAACAGGATACCTACGGCCATCAGGTGCTATGAGTTGGCATTTTGGGGTCACTCATCTAAGGCAGGTCTGGCTAACCTTGGTGGAGGGGTCAGTGGTGTTTCTCTCACGTCACTTCCTCCTGTTCTTGCTTCTCATGGGTCAGACCCAGCTGTGGCACCAGCCAACATGGCTCTTCTGTTCTTACTCCAAATGTCCGTGCCCTGATTAAAGGGGCTTGTTCTTATCAGGCCCCTCACTGGTAAAAAAGGGATATTTATCCAGAGATAAGAGCCAGTCCTTCCAGGGTCTTGCCACCACACCCTAAAGGGAACCTGTTGGGAGGGAGGGTTTTGGTCATGATGGAACCCCCAGAGGTTCTCAGATTCTTACTCTTTGAAACTTCCTAAGGGAGCAGTGCTTTCCCAAATATAGTTTGGCTAAGCTGGAAGGAAACACAGGCTTTGCTGGGGTAATTTAGTGTGCTTTGTAAACAGACATGGGTTCACTAGTTTATATAAACATGAAGACTCGGTTGCTTGAACTTCAGGGATCAATAGAATTCAAAGGGTCCGCATTTGAATACAGAAGCAATTTTCTAGATCTTTCTGTTTGTAAATGGTGTCCTGAAATCAATAAACTTCAGCAATTCAAATCATGCAAATCCAGGCCTGTACAGAAAGCCAAGTCACAAGCTTTGTGGTCAAACAAGCAAAGCCTCTGGTTCTGCACCAGCAGAGCTGGTCGGAGCGGATGACATTTGCAGAGACTGACCACATGGCCAGCAGTGCCAAGAGGCCCCACGTGCAGCCCCGTTAGCATTGCCTCTCATCCCTTCAAGACGGCGAATGGAAATTTCCACTTCATTCAGTGACACTGCGCATATGTCTTTCTCATTGTCTTGGCCTGGAGGACTAAATTAGAAACAATAATTTTCTCTAAGTCTTATCTGCTCACAGAAAATACGTATGAAATTTGAAATATATTCATTTTCCCAAAATTGGCCTTTATAAGTGACTGTGTGCTTTAGTGCAGAATTTCTTCTGCTGGGAGCCAAGGCTAATCTCTATCAGAATCGCCCACAGGCCTGGATAAAAGTGTGGATTTGGATCCACTCTTGACCCCCTGCTCTAAAATCTGCAGGGTGGAGCCAGAATGTGCTTTGTTCTCAGTGTGCCTCCTGCACCTCAAAGTCTCAGAATCACAGTCTCAGGATTAGTCTCCACAGCGAGTCCTTGGGGACATAATTTCCTACTCATTCCATTATAAAGCGTCTTCACATTTTAATAAAAAAGACCTGTCAGTTAAGCTATTTTGTGATATATTTGTAAAAATTTACTTTATTAAAACATCCAATTTTCAGACTGGGTCTCCCAGCCAGGCGCAGTGGCTCATGCCTGTAATCCCAGCACTTTGGGAGGCCGAATCAGGCAGACTGCTTGAGCTCAGGCGTTTGGGACCAGCCTGGGCAATGTGATGAAACCCTGTCTCTACCAAAAATACAAAACATTAACCGGGTGTTAGTGGCTTGTGCCTGTAGTCCCAGCAACTTAGGAGGCTGAGGTGGGAGGATCACTTGAAACTGGGAGGCTGAGGTTGCAGTGAGCTGAGATAGCGCCACTGCACTCCAGTCTGGGTGACAGAGTGAGACTCCATCTCAAAAAAATAAATACAAATAAAATAAACTCCAATAAACTGGGTCTCCTGTGACATTACTTTGTTCTGTGTTTAACCAAGGATAACTATGTTTTTCAAAAGGATTTCTATTCCAGAGTTCCATGGAATAGAAAATTCTTTCCTAATCTAAAGCCACAGATACTGAACATTGAAAATTAAAGAGAAGTACAGATTCTCTCCACTGTCATTAGGCATTTCCAAAATAATTTCCACCCAAACAGGAAACAAATAAGGAAGATCAAATGTGAGATGCTGAGAGTTTATTATATATAAATTTTATTATATCTACTAAATTTTGTAGTAATGTTGTAATTCATTAAATATTTTTAACTGAAGTAAAATACACATGCAATTTATCATCTTAACCTTTTTAGAAAATCTTACGCATTTTAAGTATATAGCTGAGTTCTGTTTTAAGGAGATTTAAGTGTTGTACAACCAATATCCAGAACTTTTTCAACTTGCAAAACTGAAACCTTACCCATTTCTCTCTGCCCCCAGCCCCTAGTAATCACCATTCCACTTTCTGTCTCTGTGAATTTGCTCTAAGTACCTCGTATGTGTAGAATCGCACAGGAGTGGTCTTCTTGTGACTGGCTAACTTCACCTGGCACAATGGCCTCAAGGTTCATCCATGTCATAACATAGTTGAGCATCTTCTTCTTTTAGAAGGCTGAGTAATATTCCATTGTGTGCCTTCGTCTGTCTGTGGATACTTAGACTAAGACCGCTGTGGACATGAGTATCCCTTCAGCCCCTGCTTTCAGTTCTTATGGATCTGTACGTGGAAGTTGAATTGCTGGATCAAATGGTTACTTTTAATTTTTCAAAGACCCACTGTATTATTTTCCATAGTGCCTATACTGTTTTATATTCCTACCAGAATGTACAAGGACTCCATTTTCTTCACATTCTCACCAACACTTGTTACTTCTGTCTTTCTCTCTTTCTCTTTGTTTCTGTATTTATTTTTGGATAGTGCCATCTCATTTTGGGTATGAGAGCTCATCGGAAGGTTTTGATTTTTATTTCCTTAAGATTAATGATGTTGAGCCTCTTTTCATATTCAGGTCCTTTACCTATTTTTCAATTGGGTTATTTTCGTTGTTGTTGATGCATATACCTTCTTTACTTATTCTGGATACTAGTCTCTTTTCAGATACATGATTTGCAAGTATTTCCCCTAGTCCGTGTGTTGCTTTTCCACTCTGATGACTGTCGTTTGGTGACAGAAGTTTCACATTTCAACACAGTCCTGTTTATCCATGTTTCCTGTTGCAGCTTGTGCTTTGGGTGACAGAAGTTTCACATGTCGACACAGTCCAGTTTATCCATGTTTCCTGCTGTGGCTTGTGTGACAGAAGTCTCACATGTCAACACAGTCCAATTTATCCATGTTTCCTGCTGTGGCTTGTGCGTTTGGTCACAGAAGTCTCACATTTCGACGCAGTCCCATTTATCCATGTTTCCTGCTGTGGCTTGTGCGTTTGGTGTCATAGCCAAGAAATCACCGCCAAAGCCAATGTCATCACATTTTCCTCTATGTTTTCCTCGAGGAGTTTTATAGTTTTGGGTCTTAGGTTTAGGTCTTTGATCCATTTTGAATTAAATTTTGGTGGTGGTGTTGGGTACGGGTCAACTTTATTCTTTCGCATGTGGATACCCAGTTTTCCAGATACCACTTGTTGAGGAGACTGTCCTTTCCCTCATTGAATGGTCTTGCCATCACTACTGAAAATAATTTGCCCATACATGTAAGAGTGTGTTTCTGGCACCTCTACTCTATTCTGTTGCTGTATACATTTATTTTTTTGCCAGTACCAGTATTAACAGTTTTTAAATTGCTCCTTTAACAAAAACAGTTTTTTAAAGGTTTTTTTTAAAGTATTGGAGATTGTAGGATGGGCAGCAGACTCCCATCTTTGAATTATGAGTGTGACTGCTTAAGGTAACAGTGTCTCATGTTTATTCTGATAAGACTTTCCACATTGCTGCAATATTAAAATGCTATTGTGTTTGCGCATCTTGACTCTTTAGTATAATTCTGTCCTTCTGCAATTCCCCTCCTGGATGGGAATACAGGCATTTTTCCCCTCCAAGGCATAATTAGGACACATTGCAGAAGAAAGTCAGATATTTTAGAATCAGTTTTTTTTTCTTTTCATACTTTACGAATACGGGGAAATGAGGAAATCCTATTTCTTCTTCAAAAGCACGAGACTGGAGCATGGTGATGTTTTAAAAAGCTCTCTCCTCGCCTCCTCCCCCACCATTTTGGGCTCAGTCTTGTCTTTCCATCAGAATCATTGCTGGCGGGTGCATCTGTGATGCCACGGCGCTGGGAAGGCTTGATGCACACACACCCTCTTCCGCCATCGCTTTGTCACTGCTCAACACTGCAGAGTCCTTTGTCCTTTGGCTGAGCAGCCCTTTGGTGTGTTAAGATGAAGAGTACAATGGTAAATTTCACCTCCACCCCTGAAGGTGACTAAAATTCAGATGCTGCCCCAGGGCAGAATTCCAGTGGACACAGGGAGTGGGATCGGGGCTGAGACCACCGAGGCCTTCCCAGGTGAGGCAGATGCCTGGAGCAGGGCGGCTGGAATGTGGGTCCTCCGCACGTTTACAAGACGTTGGTGTTACTGAAGGGTACTGAGTGGCTGGAAAGTTCAGGCCTTCCAGGCATTTCGAGGTATCGCGACCCGTTTAGTGTCACTCAGGTTTCTGGCCTGCAGCACTGCCCTGACCTGCCACCTGCGTGCCCTGCAGGGAGCCTGTGTGACAATGCTGTTACCTTGTCTCACTTCCTCAAGGCCTCTTGCTTCTCCTCTTGAAAGAGAGCTTGGTGCAGATCTGGATTCTGCCTGAAGTGGCTTCCGGTGACGGCGTGGGCAGGACTTCGGGAAGTGCACTGAGCTTCAGGTGGTGGAGAAGACGGGAGACTCTGTGTCTTTGCCAGAAGCAGACCAAATCTTGAGAGTTCGGTGCAGGGCGTCCCTTGGGAGATGAACAGTTAGGGATGAAAAGGCCGCTGTAGCTGATGAGGGCACAGTCTGTGCAGAGCCGGTGCTGCTATGGAGAGTGTCTTCCAACAGGCAAGACTCTTCGCAGCCAGTGTCCCAACGTGTGTGAGTGCGTGTGAGGAAGGAGGGCAGGCAGCTGCCTGCTGGGAGAGCACAGCACTGTGCTGAGAAGTCTTGGGACCTGGCGTCTGCAGAGGGAGTTTGTCCCTTCCCAGCTGCGTGACGTCAGGCACATCACTGACCTTACTACGTTTCAGTCACGTCTAAAGCCGGGACTTCGCCTAATGACCCATCCCGCTCTCCACGCAGGCTTGCAGGAGGGTTCCGTGTGGTGGTGGGAGTTTACTCTTTCCTCTGTTCATCCATGCATCGGTCGACCGATTCCTTCCTTCAATAGTGAACGTGTAGCACAAGCCGGGGAGGCAAGCCCTCCGGGGAAGGAGCACAGATTTCGTGGGGGAGGCCAGTACTGAGTGTCTGCTCTGTGTACTGGCGTGTGAGGCAGGGGACGATAAAGGCTGCGTTGACCTCGAGCTGCCAGCTGCGCGGGGGCTTCCCGGGGCACCTTTCACAGTGCTCTGCTCCTCCTTCCAGCATCTCCTGCTGCCCTTTGCTGATGCCACCCTCTTGTGGATTTTGTGCCAGCACTGGCTGGTCCATTTCAGCCTCCTTTCCAGGCTCCAGCTCCCGCATCTGAGCTCTTTGCGCTGGTGTGGTCTGGTCCCTTGGTTCTGGCTCCTCTGCCCTCTCTCTGGAATCTCTCTCTCTTAGTATCGCTGCTATGTTTCTGCTTTTATATACTATTTGCACTCCATAGTTTACAAACGTATCTGTCCAGTGAAACCTCCAGAAACGTATACAACTGCCTCCTTGTAGCACCACAGCCAAGACCACCAGGCACAGCTGCCCAGGCTGTGCACTGCAGAACTCCAGGGGCGTCGTTGATATACAGGTAAAGCACAGCGGCAAGCCCAGGAGAACAGGGAGGACACGGTAGTTCTTGCTGCTGATGTTCCATGTAGAAAACGTGTAACAAATGACATCTCCTTCACCTTTTGAGACGTTTCTATTACTCCATATTTGGATGCTGGAGGGCCATAAAGAGGTTTTGACTGTTGAACTACAGTTTCATAGTTAGGGGGATGCATCTGTGATTCCTTTCTGTTTGTAAGTGATACCATACTGCTGACTACCTTGAAAGCGTCCCGTCTAGAATGAAGGATTCAGATACATTTTGAAGAGAAAGAAGAAGAAAGAATGTAAGGTGATTGTGGCTGTAGTTTCAGATCCGATTCCTTTGTGGTGGGTCAGCACTCAGGCCATACACTCTTGTCAGCTGGTTTCTCATTGTAGGAAACCATGTTCTGGGGAAGAGCTTGGAACTGGAAAGACGAGTTCAAATCCTGGCCCTGCCGGGGGGGATTTGGGGCTCATTGGCCTCTTTGGTTCCGAGTTTCTCCATCTCTAAATGAAGATACCAGCGTTCCCCTCACACGCTTTGGAGAAGCTAAACTTTGATGTGTGTGAAAGGTGGCTTGGAAAGTCCTGGCATCTTTGATGAATGTCACGTTTTAGTGCCTTTTCTTCCTTTTCCTTGTGGACATAGATTAAATTCACTCACTCATTTATTCCTGAAGCATTTGGAGAGCAGGTGCCCGTGTGCCAGGCACAGGTAGAAACACGTGATGTGTACAACATTGCTGACCCCTCCCCCATCTCTCCAGGTTGTGATCCCTGAGGGAAGCACAGTCTCATGTGGGCTCTGAGCAAGACGGGTGGGATGCTCCGTAAACCCGTGGCAGGCTGGGGAGAGGAGCCCATGGCCAGCCTTGCACTGGAGGTCAGGGCATGAGGGTACGTGGGTCTGGAAGATGGCGTCAGCACTGAGCAGATGGACAGGAGGCAAGGCCAGAACGGGGCAGAGGACCACAACTGAGACCTGCTGCCCACATGTCCGTGGCCTGGGGAGGCCACGTGTGAGACCTGGCGTGGAATGAGGACACTGCTCAGTGTTAGAAGAGGAAGTAGTGAGGGCGGTACTTGTGGAGCAGGCAGGAGGGGGCGATGACAGCTCCAGAGCTGATGGGGGGAGCCGCAGGGCTGGGCAGTGGGCACGGCACCAAGGGGATGGGCTCAGGGTCCTCCAGGCCTGAGCTTCACGAGGGGCTGTGGCCTTAACTGAGGGACAGGAAGGAGCAGGTGGGCCTTGCTCGGGACCTTCCCACGAGTGGTCTCACAGAATGACTCCAGTCTCAGATAAGGAGATGAGGTTGCAGAGGTTTTAGTAAGTCACCCGAGAACACACAAGCCATCAAAAGACAGAACTAGGATTTACTACATTGATTTCTGATTCAAGCTCTACTGTATCTTCGACTGCGCAGAGGCATTTGGGAAACACATGAAAGTCTTGGCTACACTTTAGATTTGAGAGTTAGCAGATATGCTGGAAGTAACTGTGATGGGAGTGATGGGAAGCACGTCACTCCTTAGAGTTCAGCGGCGGCAACTTTATTTTCCTTGGTTCTTGATCTAAGCATCTACATTCAGTACAGACTTCTGCGTGCAATAGTACCAGTGGTTCCAAACCTTTAATCAAAGGTTTGATCACAATTTTGTGATATATAATCAATCACTCGGTAGCTAGTCACTTAGTAGATGACAAAGTGACATCTAACCTATCTGAAGGGAACAGGGCAACATCTGTTTTCATTGGATGTTTGGTATATTTACTTCGTGCTGTTGTTTTCCTTACTTTACTATTAAAACATGTCCATTTGGGCAATGGGCATATACTTATATACTTTCAGTAGGCTTGATGCATTTCATAGGCTAAAAATTAAAAGAAAAAGGGAATGAAAAATGAATGATTTTTTAAAAGAAAAAATAGCTCCAGTTCATTATAGACATTTGGAAACTATAAGAGCACAAAGAAAGTACAAATCACCTGTAATATCATCACTAAGAGATTAAACACTTAGAGTTTTGCAGTACTGAACAGTTTGCCATCTTTTATCGTGTGTGTGTGTGTGTGTGTGTGTGCGTGTGTGTGTGTCTATGTATGGTGTATATAAAATTGGGGTCATATTCTATATTCGTATTTTAAAATATTTTTGTTTGAAATATATAGCAAACATTTTCTACAGTTTTTACATAATTTTAAATGAATTGGTGTATTATATATGTGTATGTGCATACATATATATATTTATAATAATTTAGCCAAACCCTTATTATTGGACATTCAATTTTAAATTTTACTTTACTACTAAAAATAATATTGCAGAGAACAACATTTTACATAATTTATGTGCGTTTCTGCTTTTTTTCTTCGCATATATTTTGGATGTGGAATTGCTGGGTTAAGAGTTATCAACACTTTAACGGGTTTTAAAATATATATTGTAGAATTAGTCAGAGTTTCTGCATTTATGAAACATTTGGAACCACTTGTAGCACGTCACTCCTTAAAGTTCAGCATCAGCAACTTTATTTTCCTTGGTTCTTGATCTAAGAATCTACATTCATTATAGACTTTTGTGTGCAATAATACCAATGGTTCCAAATCTTTAACCAAAGTTGGATGAAATTAGAATACTTTTGAGTCCCAATTAAGGTTGGTTAACTTTAAAAGCTGCAGTAGATGTAGTTTCATTTTCATGTGGGTCTGCACTTTTCAAACCTTGGTGTCAACTAGGAACAGATGGGCTCAGATCCTGAAAGAACAGCCTTTCTTTCCTGTGGATACGCCAGCCCACGCCGAAGACAAAATTGAGAATTGCTGAGATAGATATCCAGACCTCAAGCCTGTGTGTGGACTGCACATTTGAGGTCACCAGCCACTACCTCATGCCCACACCAGCTGGCCCCGCAGTGTGCCTCTGAGATCCCGAACCCTACTCTTTACCTTTTCAGTTTGTGGAGCATGGAAAGGTATTTTTGGGCTTGTGATATAGTCCTGAGTCATTACATGTGTGTTTAAATGGACTTCCAATTATTTATCTCTTTCTCCTGGAAAGTATAACCAGTTGGTATTCTTTATAATGTCTATTTTCTACTAAGAGAATTGAGAAGTATAGTGGAAAGTTCAAGACACAAAACAGAGCCCTTTCTTTTTCTTTTGTGGACATCTCAATTCCTGAATGGAAAATGATGATGGAGCAAGAAAGATGTGTGATGAAGCAGGGCTGTTTCTCACTGTCTGTGCACCCTCGCTGTTCGCTGCTGTATGCAGCTTGTGTGTGCGTGTTGGGGGATGGGTGGTCGGAAAAGGAGGTGGGGAATGTACTTTGGATGTGGTGCCCTAAAGAAGCATCCCCTAATGTGCTTGCCTTTTAGGGATTTACTGGGGATCAAAGCCAAAAATACATAACAGAAGTAAAGCACAATTCTCCAGCACTGGGTATTCTACAAAGCATATTCACATTCTGCAACCCACTCGAATCTTCTTACCCCATGGAGGTGGTATTATTGTCCCCAGCTTCTCCAGGAGAAAACTGCTCCTAAAAGTCTTCTCCTTACACTGCTACTTCCCTTTTATCCCCCAGAGGAACGCCGGAGCATGTAGGATATTCATTAGTGTTTGTTGTAAGGACCTAAGGCATGCCATGCTCTGACAATCCCTTTACCTATGAAGGGAAGTGGGGCTGTTCCATCTTGACACCTTAGACATCAGCTGAGAGCTCATTCCCAAACGTTAGGGTGATGTACACGAGTCATGAGCCACAGTTCCTGGCCTTAAAGACCCAAAGTCCTGTTGGGAAGGTGAAGCGTAGAGACTTGGGACCACAAGAGAACAGTCCAGAATGGTCTGTGTCTCCTGACGTAGCCAAGAAGATGATGGTGGCAAGAATTTGGCTAGAGAAAGGATAATTGTTATTGGAGTGGTAGATGATGATAGGCTAGAGGCAGACTTTTAGGCAAGTCTTTAAATGTGTGTAGAATCTACACCTGTAAGAGGTCAGTGTCGGTAAGCACAGCATTAGGAGATAAGGTTGGAAATGATAGTAAAGTAAGTATTCATAAATAACCAAAATAAGATGAACTGCCTCAAACAAAGACCTCCTTATGCCCAGACTTGTGGCAGATGAGGTTGACAAGTAAGGGGTTCATTTGAGAAAAATAATTTTTAACTCAATGATTTCCTCAGACACCACAGCTTCCCAGCTTCCTTAGAGTCTCATGTGCTGCCGTGGGAGAGAGAGAAGTTGTGCTGGATGTGCTTAATCTCCGTCTGCCCTGTCTCAGAGAAGGAAGTCAGGAACATCGAATGATACATGATATCTGGTCTAGAAGAACCTAGGTTTACAGAGAATGATTCTGCTGTTGATCAGCAATTTAAGATACAATATTCGATTTGCACTTGTGAGCATTGGCAAGACTATGTATAGGGGATCTTTTAGAAACCTATTAAAATGTATGTATAAGCTATGTTTATAAGGCATCTCTATTTTACAGCATAAAGATAATTAAGAAATTAAAAATGATAGGAGTTTGGAGGAAATGGTGGAGAATGAAACATCAGAAATCTATATTCACACCTAGAAAACAGCTGTGCTGGCAAAATCTTTCTGATGTAACTATTTTGGAACTCTGGAGTCCATCGAGAGCTTGTAGTTTCTAGATAAAGGCTTGGACAGTAAAGTGTGGTTAATTTGGATTCATTTCAGCTCTAGCCCAGTAGTAGCTACCCAGTCTCCACACTGCCTTGTGGCGGAAGCTATACACATGTTCCTGGAAGAGCTGGCATGCAATTTGTGATAGCCAGAGTGGGGAAAAAGACCCTGTCCTTCAAATATGAGGAGCCTGTGCTGTGAGTGTTGATTGCAGCTTTTGGTAACAGAGGTGCAGACAAAGAGGCGGCAGCTGACACTCTCGTTCCATCTTCCCCCTTGTCACAACCCCTGCCTCCCACCTCCACCAGCTGAAGTAACTTCCAAGGTATTTAAAGGGCTGGGACATTTCACGGAAAACCCTTTATTTTACTTTGTCCTCCTTGGGAGCCAGACATTAAAGACTAGGACATTCAAAAGCAACTTAATATGTGGAGAAAATTAGAAAGCAACCATACATACCCAGGGAAAGGTGTAGGCTCAGAAAAGCCCTGAAAAGACCTCCAGTTTACAGCTCTGGCCCATCCTTGGCACAGAGACAGCCCACAAGAAGAACATATTTTTAAAAAATTAAAAACAACAACAACAAACCCTAAGCAAACCCTGGAAAAAAAGGGAGAATCTGCTTTCCAGAGTTATCACAGTATTAAATTCAAATGTCCAGTTTTTAACAGAAAGCTACAAGGCATACAGAAAATGAGGAAGTATGGCATATTCAAAGGAAGAAAATGAATCAACAGAAAACTGTCCTTGAAAAGGACCTGATGGCAGATCTACTTGAAAAACATTTGAAAACGACTGTCTTAAAGATGCTGAAAGAACTAAAGAAAGATGTGGAGAAAGTCAAGAAAATAACATATGAACAAAATGAAAATGTTAATAAAGATATAGAAAACATAAAATAAATCAAAAATATTCTGAAGCTGAAAAGTAAAATAACTGAAATTTTAAAAATTACTAGAGAGATTCAGAGTCACATTTGAGCAGATGGAAGAATCAGCAAACTTAAAGACAGGAAAATGGGGCCAGGCGCAGAGGCTCACTCCTGTAACCCCAGCACTTTGGGAGGCCGAGGTAGGTGGATCACAAGGTCAGGAAACGGAGACCATCCTGACCAATATGGTAAAACTCTGTCTCTACAAAAATTACAAAAATACAAAAAATTAGCCAGGCGTGGTGACATGAGCATGTAGTCACAGCTACTTGGGCGGCTGAGGCAGAAGAATTGCTTGAACCTGGGAGGCAGAGTTGCAGTGAGCCAACATCACACCACTGCACTCCAGTCTGGTGACAAAGCAGGACTTCGTCCAAAAAAAAAAAAAAAAAAAAAAAGACAGGAAAATGGAAATCATTGAGTCTGAGAAATCAATTTTTTTTTAAATGGAAGAAAAGGCAATAGAGACTAAGGGACCTGTGAGGCAGAATCAAGTGGACCAACATACATGTTATGAGAGTACTGAAGTAGAAGTCAAAGAGTAAGAGGCAGAGAGAATACTTGAAAAAATGATAACTGAAAACTTCTCCAAATTTGATAAAAGACATGACTATAAACATCCAAGAAGTTCGATGTACTTTAAGAAAGACAAACTAAAAGAAAGTCACACAGAGACACTACAACCAAACTTTCAAAAGACAAAGATAGAGAATTTTGAAAGCAGCAAGAGAGAAGTAGCTCTCACATACAAGGATCCTCAGTAAGGTTAAGAGCAGATTTTTCCTCAGAAACTTTGGAGGCCAGGAAGAAGTGGGCAGATATATTCAGAGTGCTAAAAGGAAAAAAAAACAAAACAATCAAACTGTTAACCGAGAACCCTATTTCCAGCAAAGCTATTCTTCAAAACTAAGGAATAGTTCAAAAATTAAGATATTCCCAGATAAAAGCTGAAGAAATTTCTTATAACCAGACCTTCCCTGTAAGAAATGCTAAAGGGAGTCCTGCAAGATAAAATAAAAGACATTAAATAGTAACTCAAAGCTGCATAAAGAAATAAAGGTCTCAATGAAGGTAAATATTTGTCAGTTATAAAGATAGCATCATTGGAACATAGTTCAAAACTCTACATTTCTTTTTCTACATAATTTGAGACTAATACACTTAAAGGAATTATTACTCAATGCTTTGGTGTACACAATGTATGAAGATGTGATTTTGTAAAACAACAATTGAAAGGTCGGAACAGAGCTGCTAAAAGAACAGAGTTTTTGTAATTATTGAAGTTAAGCTGGTATAAATTTAAATAAAAATGTTTTTATTTTAGGTTGTAAAATATAATCCTCATGACAACCAAAACCAAACAAACAGCTGTAGAGTATATATGAAAGGAAGTGAAAAAGGAATTTAAATGTGTCACTAAAAGTAGTTAACTAATCACAATACAAGTCAGGACTTGCAGGAAACAAGGGACAAAATAGTTATATGTAAGAAATAAATAGCAAAATGATCAAAGTGCATACCTTTTATCAGAAATTACTTTAAATGTAAATAGGTTAATCTCTCCAATTAAAAGACAAAGACTGGCAGAATGGATAAAACGTTTAACTATATGATATCTGCAAGAGACTTGTTTTAAATCTCATGGAACTTGTGTCCAAAGACAAAAATAGCTTGAAAGGAAAGAATGGAAAAAGATATTCCATGCCAAAAATAACCAAAAGTAAGTAACCAAAAACTTAGGAAATGCAATAAAACTAGTTGTAAGGGAAAAAATATATAGCTATTAATTCTATCCTTTAAAATATAAGAAAAACAACCTAACTTTACAACTTGAGGAACTAAAAAAATAAGAACAAGCTAAACCTAAAGTTAGCAGAGGGAACTACATAATAAAGATGAGGGCACAGATAAATGAAATAGAAAATAGAAAACTAATAGAGGAAAAACAGTGAAACCAACAATTAGTTCTTTGAAAAAATCAATAAAATTGATTAACATTTTAGCTACATGGACTAAGAAAAAAAGAGAAGATTCAAATTACTAAAATAAAAAATAAAAGTGGGTTTTCCTAGGAAAAAGAAAGAAATAAAAGTGGGAACTGGACTAACAATTCTAAGGAAATAAAAATGGATTGTCAGAGATTGCTAAGAATAATTATATGCTAATAACATAGGATAATCTAGTTAAAATGAACAAATTCCTAGAAAAATAAAACCTACCAAGACTAAATAATGAAAAAATCTAAGTAAACTTATAACTAATAAGGCAATTGAGCCAGTGATCAAAAATCTCTGGACAGAGAAAACCTCTGGGCCTAATGTCTTCACTGGTGAATTCTATCAAACATTAAAAAATGAATGCTAATCCTTCTTGAAAGAGTTAAAAAGATGGAATAGTTTCTAACACTTTCTATGAGGCCAGCATTATTCTGATTCCAATGCCAGACAAAGACACTCTTAAGACAACTAGAGGCCAATATTCCTTATGAACATTGATGCCAAAATCTTAAAAAAAAAAATGCTTGCAAACTGAATTAAGCAGGATATTAAAACAAATATACACCATGATCATGCAGGATTTATTCCTGGAATGCAAGGATGAATCAATATGTAAAACTCAATCAATGTAATACATCATAGTAACAGAATGAACAGGGTAAAAAACATGATATCAATAGGTGAAGAAAGCGTTTGAGAAAATTTAACACACTTCTATGACAAAAACTCTCAATAAACTCAGACTAGAAGGAATCTACCTCAACATAATAAAAGCCATATATGAAAAAAAAAACATTGCAAACATTATATTCAATGGTGAAAGACCACAAGTTATTTCTGTAAGATCAGGAGTAAGGCAAGGATGCCTGCTTTCACTACTTCTATTTAACATATTACTGAAAGTTCAGGCTAGAACAATCAGGCAAGAAAAAGAGATACAAATTGGAAGGGAAGACATACACACTGGAAAGGAGGAAGTAAAATTATCTCTCTTTGCAAATGATATGATTTTATGTGTTAAAAATTGTTAATTCTGTACACACACATACACACCCACAAAGCTTGTTAGAATCAATACATAAATTCAGAAAAGTAGCAGGATACAGAATTAAAACACAAAAAGCAATTGCATTTCTGTACACTAACGATGGACACTCTGAAAAGGAAATGACAAAAACAATTGTGTTCAAAATAATATTAAAAAGTAAAATGCTTTGGAATAAACAAATAATGTGACAGATTTGTACAACAAAAATTACAAAACATCACCAAAAGACGTTAAAGAAGACATCAACAACTGGAAACACATCCCATGTTCATGGATCAGTATTAGTACTGTCAAGTATTGTTATTGTTAAGATGTCAGTGTTACCCAAAGAGACCTACAGATTTAGCTCAGTATCTATCAAAATTACAAAAACACTTTCCTGCATAAATAGCAAAATCCATCCTAAAATTCATGTGGAATGTCAAGGGACACTGACTAGCCAAAATAATTTTTAAAAAGAACAAAACTGAGTACTCACACTTTGTGATTTCAAACCTTATTACAAAGCTACTGCAGTCAAACAGTATGATACTGGGAATAAAGACAGATGTATAGATCAACAGAATAGAATAGAGAGCCCAGAAATAATCACACATCTATGGCCAAATGATTTTTGACAAGAGTTTCAAGGCCATTCATTGGAAAAAGGACTATCTTTTCAACAAATGGCATGAGAAAACTGGATATCTATACTCAAAAGAATGATATTGGACCCTTGTCTAACATCAGATACAAAAATTAACTCAAAATGGATTAATGACCTAAAGGTAAGACCCAAAACTGTGAAACTCTTAGAATAAAGCATAGAACAATAGCCTGACACCATTGGATTTGACAATGATTTCTTGGATATGAAGTCAAAGGCACAGGCAACAAAAGAAAAATTATGCAAATTGGACTTTATAAAAATTTTTAAAATTTGTGTATCAAAAGACACTATCAACAGAGTCCAAAGGCATCCATGGAATGAGAGAAAATCATTTGCAAATCATATATCTGACAAGGAATAAGTATCCAGGATAGACATAGAACTCTTAAAATTTAACAAATAAAGAAAAGACTTGATTTTTAACTTATGCAAAGGATTTGAATGGACATTTTTTATAAAAGATATACAAATAGCCACTAAGGACATGAAAACATGCTCAGCATCAGTAATCATTGTAGAAATGCACAGAAAAACTACAATGAGACGCCAACTCACACCCATTACACTAGCTACTATTTTAAAAACAGAAAATAACAAATGTTAGCAAGGATGTGGAGAAATTGGAAGCTTTATGCACTCTTGGTGGTAACATACAATGGTAAAGCTGCTGTGGAACGCAGTATGGTTGTCTCTCAAAAAATTAAAAATATGTTTTAACTTTTGATCCAGCAATTCCACTTCTGATTATGTACCCAATAGAATTGAAAGCAGGTTCTCAAAGAGATATTTATATGCCCATCTTTATAGCAGCATTATTTACAATAATTAAAACATGGAAGTAACCTAAGAGGCCATCATCGGATGAATAGATAAATGAAATGTGGTATATACATAAAAGGGAATATTATTCCACCTTAAAATGAAGACAAATAATTCGGACACAGGCTGCAACATGGATGAACCTTGAGGACGTGAAGCCAGGTGATAGAAGCTGGTCACAAAAAGGCAGACACTGTGTGATTCCACTCAGAAGCTCCTCAGAGTCAGCAGAATCACAGACACAGAGTAGGGTCTGGTAGGCAGGGGCTGGGGAAGGGAAATGGGAAGTGTTTGATGGGGAGAGGTTGAGTTGTACATGTTGAACGTGGTTCTGGGGCAGATGGTGGTGATATACAACATGACGAATGTATTTAATACCCCTTAACTATGCACAACTATGCATCGAAAAATAGTTAAGAAGGTAGAGTTTATGTTACGTGTATTTTACCATAATACAAATAATTGAAGAAAAAAACCAACCCAGTGAAACAGCGTTTCAAACCCACTA
Source organism: Cacajao melanocephalus (assembly GCA_963573385.1). Taxonomy (NCBI): domain Eukaryota; kingdom Metazoa; phylum Chordata; class Mammalia; order Primates; family Pitheciidae; genus Cacajao; species Cacajao melanocephalus. Next base: position 40,635 of record CAUYLG010056115.1, on the reverse strand, counting down.
GGATTTAAAAGTCAGAAAACAGCACGGATTGACAAGAATATGGAAAAACCCTCGTGTGGTTCTGAGAGAAATGTAAAATTGTGCAATTGCTTTGGAAAACAGTGTTCCAAAGTTTAATCAGAGAGTTCTCTTATGAACCAGTGATTCCTTTCCTAGGCATATACCAAAAGAATTGAAAGCAAAAGTCTTCAAAAACACACGTACGCAAATGTTCACAGCAGCATTATTCATAACAGCCGAAAGATGGAACCAACCTTATTCCACCTTTTATTCATTCACTGGCTGATGACTATTCATAAGTGAAATGTGGTCTATTCACACAATGGAATGTTACTTGACCGTAAAAAGGAACGAAGTGTTGATACACACTACAACCAGGATGAACCTTAAAAACATTACACTCACATTATGCTGGAAGTAGTCACAAAAGACTTCGTGCCATAGGAGTCTGCACATAAAATACTCAGAATAGGCAAGTCTATAGAAGAAGAAAGCAGACTAATCATTTACTGGGGCAGAGGACGTTGTGTGGAGATAGGGGTTGTGACTGCTAATAGCTATGTTTTATTTGGGGGGGAGATGATAAAAATATTATAATAGTGATTGTGTTAACAGCATTGTGGAACTCTGTGAATAAACTTAAACCATTGAATTGTATGTTAGGTGAATTGTATTTCAGCATGCATGGATTAGTAATAAATTTCTAAAGTCTCCCTTAGGTTCCTGTAACTTCATCAAATTCAAAAGTATTCTGCATAATAGATTTATTTTGTAATCTTACAAGCAATTCCAAACATTTAACTGGTCACAGAAAATGATGAGAAATAGGGGCAAGGGTTATGCAGCTCCTCTTCTGCTTCTCCTGTGCACCGATATGTGTCTTTCCTACGGTTCATGCTGTACGGTATCTCAATAATTAATCTTCTCTACTTTTTAGCGTGAGGACTGTTTGTCTCAGTGTCCCTGGTTCAGCATGGTTTCTGGCGCACTTCATGTTGACTGAACAAACATGAGTGAGGAAAGGAGCTGCACAGATGTATAATATTGTTCCCCAAATCACGAGAGGCAAAATCTAGCGGCAGAACAGGGAAAGAAAATGCTGGATGCCCAAATTCTCAAGGCAGCACTTTATCCAACCATCAGCCTTGGAGATGTGGTACTCACATCATTTCCTTCTCTGCACACTCTGCACCGCTTCATGGAAGCTTTGCAGTCCAACATTTGTAAAGGACCCACACATTTCCTCGTGCAATTGAACACAGGAGAGAAAAAAGAAAGGAAAATTAAAGAACTGCATCATGTCTTCTCTTTGCTACTCCTTCCCAAAAGTATGTAACAAGCCACTAGCAGAGATTGGAAGTTTGATTTGGCGTGTTTTTAGATGTAAGAGAGCTGCTCTTTATCACATTAATCTTGGAGCTGGATCCTATGGCTTCCCTTCCCAAAGCCGGCATTGGCTGTGAGCACATCCAAACCGACCGTGATTCACCAGTAGGCCACTAACAGTGTTTAGGAGGCTGATGACATGAAAACCTACCCGGCTTATTCTGTTTGTTCATATCCTATTGTGGTTCTACAGAGTTTTACCAAAAAAAAATATTCTTCGTTCCAACTCTCTGCTATCCAAATCCATGTCTTCTAACTTTTTATTACCAAGTAAAAGTCCAGGGTAAGACCTCAGCCTCCATAGGGTTGCCACTTCTTGGAAGAAAATCATAAACCAAAGCATTAATTATCTTCGGCCCCGGGCTGAGCAGCGTGCGGAGGGACACAGCCCATCCCCTCACTCGTTATGAGGGCCTTTGCAACCTTTTGGTGTCATGACGTCTGGGCCCGGGAACTGCAGATAACACAGGAATTACGTGACGCGGCCCTCGCTGGCCTCTGGCTCCTCTCCAGCCTCTCTGCTGCCCGGCGGCCATCTCAGCACGCACACCCCTCCCTGGTTCTTGTTTTTCACTGCAGACAAGTCTTTTTCCCAGGCAAAGCTACACCTCCACAGGGCCCTTCAAAATTCTATTTTCCACAGTGTTCTGATCTCAGCTGCAGATGGGGAAAGGTCCAACTTAAATGAACTCATAACGGAGACGAGTGAATTTTGGCTTTTGAATTAGTCAACCCCATTGGCTACGCATCAGGGTGATGGGCAAAGCAGTCTTTATTTCAGAATATATGAGATACTGTGCCAACGGTATTTGGGAATTGCTTCTGTATGGTGCATTTTAGTTTCATTGAGCTATTTCATGCACTGGAAATTATCATATGAGGGAAAGAATTAAATATTGACTTGGTTTAAAAATTACCTTTTTTTTTTTTTGGAGATGATTCTTGCTCTGTTGCCCAGGCTGGAGTGTAGTCGTGGGATCTTGGCTCTCTGCAACCTCTGTGTCCCGGGTTCGAGCGATTCTTCTGCCTCAGCCTCCCAAGTAACTGGGATTGCAGGCACCCATCACCATGCCTGGCTAATTTTTGTATTTTCAGTAGAGACAGGGTTGCATCATGTTGGCCAGGCTGGTCTCGAACTCCTGACCTCAGGTGATCCGCCCACCTCGGCCTCCCAAAGTGCTGGAATTGTGTACAGATGTAAGCTACTACGCCCCGCCAAAAATTACCTTTTGATTAAAAAATATACACATGGCACACAATCTATACATTGATGTAATTCTCCTCTCTTAAGTATTTATTGGCAATTTACATGCATATTTTATATGTAAAGCAGTAAAATGTTATAATCATTCTGATTGGGGAATTTTATGTGATGGCATAGTTTATTAGTAATGGTGATTTCTGGAGTAATGTTTGAGGAGGGTCATGGACGGCATGTGCAGTATTTTACTGCTTTTCTTTTCTGTTATAGAGCAAGGCAGTACATCTGCCATCCTTCTAGGGCTGCCTTCTCACGGCAGTACATGTGGTGCTTAAATCAACAGACACTTAGGCTGTCTGAGTTCAGGAGGCCAGCAGTCCAGAAGCTGGGGGACGGCCGCCTGCACTCTGGGTCAAATCTCCTGGTCTCCTCCGGCTCCTGGTGTCTCCAGCAAGCCTTGGCGTTCCTCGGCTGCAGACGCAGCTCTCTGCTCCCGCGGCCACGTCCCCTCATGTCTCCTCATTGTCTTCCCTCTCTTCCCTCTGTGCCCATCTGTTTTCTCTTCTCATGAGGGTGCCAGTGGTATGCGTTTGCTGGGCTGTGTAATATCATACCCAGGCGGGGTGGGTCAGACAGAAACTCACTCAGTTGTGGAGGCTGCAGGTGCGAGGGCGGGTGTCACAGGCACAGGCACCTCCTGAAGCTGTGAAGAGCACTGGCCTCCGGCCTGTCCGCACTCCTGGCCGTCCACAGGGTGCGTCCATGTGCAGAAGCCAGGACACGGTGGGTGGGAGGGGGCGTGGAGGTCCTAGACTGCTGGACGCTTTTGCAGGAGGCAGAGGTCGGGACCCAGTTCTCAATCGAATCATAGGGGCCCGCTTGTGTCACACTGGGTTTTAGAGTGAACTATATCAGGGAGGAAGACAGAGACGCTCGGCAATCGTCCTTCCTTTGAAGGTCGAGATATCTTCCTGCGTCTTGTCAAGGCGTGTTACATACAAGGCATGTCACGCAAAGTGGGCTCCAGAGAGGACCTTTCACTGGGCAGATGGCTCTCACTCACCCCTCGATGGCCTCCACGCCCACCCATCTTCAAGGTCACAGCGGCAACTCGGAAGCAAAGTGGCGTGCTGAGTGAGGCTTCAGGATGTAGGCTTGCTGGAGTCTTAGAAATCACTCCATGTAAGCCCTTAGGTTTATCGGTGGATTGGGGGGTAGAACTGAGATTTTAAAAGTGTCATGTGGGCAACTGGGCATTTTAAGACAGCAGGTCAGTGCCCCCTGCCTTGATGCCAGGGGTCGGGGCTCCCTGGAGGAGCCTGGCACCTCTTGGGACGTCTTCTGTCGCTCTCCATCCTGACCACACGCTCACAGTGGCTGATTCTGGGCTGACGCTGCATTTGGGATTTGGATTCCTGCTCAGTACTGAGTAGGGCAGCAGGTGGAGGTGAGCCCTCTGTTGCTTCTCAATGTGCCCATGCATGACTTGAGACATGGCAGGGCAGCTGGTGGGGGAACGCTGGCTTCTCTCATTAAAGGGCGATCCTGTAGGACTCTGGAGAGGTCATTCCTGACAGCAGGAATATTTCCACATCGTCTCGTACAAATCACTGCAAATACTGCTCACAGCGGCCTCGCTCTCATGCACCTGACTGATGCAGTGTTTTTGATCTTGGTCTTGTGGATGCTGGAGAACTTGAATTATGAGGAGGCAAGAGACAGATGATACTGAACCGAAATCAACTATTTTTATTACAGTCACAAGTTAACTCTCGCATGTGAAATTTTGGATGCTAAGATAATGCGAAGATGTTAGTTCCCATAACATCCAAATCGTGGGATGAGAGTCACGGGAAGAATTAGGAAAGGAGGCTGCAAGGCCCACAACCGTCTGAGAAGCTTCTGGCGGCTGGAAGGTGAAGGCTGTTGTGTTTCCAAGTCGTGGTGATGTCACCCATGCAGCATCTTTTAAAATACGTATTTGGAGTCAATTCGGCCCTAAGATCCTGTGGGCAACTCCCACCAGTCAGCCAGAGCTTCCCGTGCGTATTTAAAGACCAAAACCGTTATTGCAAATAACAATAAAATATTTAATAAAAGTTTAAACCAAAACATTAGTTTGATAACTCTGAAATATCTGCATGAGCTGTGGGAATGTGTCTAATCTTATCAGACACAGATACAGAAGAGACATTTGTGTTTACTTAACTGTAATTTTATTTCGTTATTTTTAACGAGATTGCCTGTTTGCTGTATTATAAGTTAAAATTAAACGGGAACCTTAGCTACAAAAATTATAAACCCCGTGGAGAGTGAGCAGTGATGTTCAACATCTTAACTTCTCTCTGGAATAAGTCTAGGTACTGCTAACTACACTGAAATATTATTTTTAACCATTCTCAGGCCACCCACACATTCTCCCCCATTCTTCTTTTTGATAAACTTCATTTTCTCACTTTAGAAGGAAGTCTCCCAATACTGAATTCCTTTGAACATGTCCCAGTCTTACTGGTCAAATCTGGCATTACGAGTGGGCTTAATTCAACAAAATGATGTCTCCCCAATTTTTTATTTGTGGAAGAGAAATTACAGGTTGTATCTGAAGGGTAATTTCCTCTTGAAAGCAAAAATGTAAGACTTGCCTATCTAAATTAGAAAAGTCAGTTGCATTTAAAATGCAGGTTTCAGTTTGCCAAGCACATGAGAATACCTTCGGCTGCCCCGTCCTCTGAGACACGAGGTAGACACACAGGCGATGCTCATTTTTAATCCACAAAACGTCCATCTCCCTCTCCATAGCCCATGTCCTCTCAGCTTGCTAGTGTTAGGCTAAGGGACACAGTCACACAACACTGAGTCGGTCAAATCTGACCAGTCTTCACGTGACAAAGTCACTCTCACAGGTATCACTCAAAACCACCAACTCAGTCCAGTGCTAGGGGTAAAAAAATGTGGCAGAAAATATACACATGAGCATCTGTTGTGAATTCCGTAGTTATTACCACGAGATTAAATAAAAATCATTGCAGTGTGAGGTAGGGTTCTCTAAATCGACTTTTCTTACGAGGTTGATGACACTTTACAGAGAACGCGGTCTCACAGGACGCTATGTGGACGGTGACCAGAGGCACATGCCTGTCCTGATGCCCTCCCACCGCCACAAAATAATGTGTCACTTTGAGCAAGGCATTGCGTTTCCCTGGCTTTACCATGGCCGTCTATACAGTAAGGAGATGTGTCTTCATTTCCTTGTGCCGTAGGTTTGTTAGGATCAAATGGGATCTGTGTTTCAGCATCACCCCGTGATGTCATAAGGCTGACTCTCCTTGAGTTCTTCATACACTGTGAAGGTAGCTGGGAGAGTTCACAAATTTGAATGAAGATTAAATTGTTGGAATATTTAGATATGCTCAAAAGTGATCAGTAATCTTTTTTTTTTGAGACAGGGTCTTGCTCTGTAGCCCAGGCTGGAGTGCAGTGGCAGGATCTCGGCTCACTGAAACCTCAGCCTCCCAGGTTCAAACAATTCTCCTTTCTTAGCATCCTGAGTAGTTGGGATTACAGGCGCAGGCCAGCATGTGACAGCTAATTTTTGTATTTTTGGTAGACACGGGGTTTCACCATATTAGTCAGGCTGGTCTCGAACTCCTGACCTCAGGTCATCGACCTGCCTTGGCTCCCAAAGTGCTGGGATTACCACTGTGAGCACCACACCTGGCCTCAAAAGTGATCCCTTTAAAGAACTGACTGGAACATTGACCTGCATTTGTATAGATTTCTTAAAAACTTAATTTCCGTTAGTTCATAATCTTACCTTGCACAAGATCTTCTGTAGCTTTGCATGGTGATGAAGGCAAATGTTTTGTGAATGAAGTGCAGAAGGCAAAGAGAGTGAAAGTTTCCAGGTAAAGGAAGACTTTCTTGTTTAGAAAATGATGTTCAAAGTACAAAGGTCAAGACAGCTTCAGAATGGAAACCCACTGTGATAAGATCTGGCTGTCTAATAAGTATTGCAACTTAAAATTATATTAATTTGATATACTAATACCAACATTTTATGGATATTAAATCCTAGAGAATTAAAATTAGCTTTTGACAAACAGGTCGACATTGCGGACATGATTTTATTTTTCAAAAAAGTGTACAAATCCTAGTTTTTCTTTTCTCAGTTAAATGACAGACAGCCAAGAAAATCAGTTTCATCTGAGTATTTATTTCATCGGACATATGGGGTTTTTAACCATCTCTCTTGTTTTTATTTTAATGGCTTCTTGCTATTCAGTGTCTACCAAGAATAACTCCCAAAGGAGGTGCTCTTCAAAACCAACATTAGATTCTACGTGGCAGCTACTTTTCATCAGTGCATTTGGTAACCTTAAAATAAGTGTGGGATCGCTCCAATGCCATTGGAATGATGCTAAATTAAAGCTGCATCTCTGTTTCCATCATAACCCTCATTGTTTTCTTGGTTTGACATTACCCCAGCCATGTTGGTCTGACTCTTGGCAAGTGTATTAGATGCTTATTCCAGATGTTACTAAGAGCAGTTTTCCTTCTACACATTCTGAGTGCAACATTCTTCACGACCTGGCAGAGTATTCGGTCTGGCCCAGGTAGCTCATTGGTAGGGCAGGCATGTGATAATCCGGTTTTTTTAGCAGACGGGCATCTAATGCGAACTCAACCAGCAACTTGGTGAAAAGAGTGGATACTTCGCCTCTCTTCTTCCCTCTCCTGTTTTTCTGAATTTAACGCCTAGATAGACTTTTTCTTGACTTTAGTTGAAGCACTTTACTAGGGTTAAAGTGCCCATCAGAATCTTTTTGGATCAATGAACACATACAGAAAAAGTTTTCTTCTACACATTTTCACAGTCCTCAAGATAGGGGATCACTGCATAAGTGCATTGAAAATGAGTGGGCAGTACCTCTTGACTTACTCTGCTTAGAGTGACGCTGATTTCTTGGGAGGCCCGAGACTTGGAAGAGATGTGAATTGGGAAAAGCAGCTCTCCTCCTATCTGTGAGAAATGCAGTTCTCCTCATATTGGGGTTTTGCGATTCTTTCCCAAAAGGCAGGGAGTGAACCCTGGGCTGGAGTGGCCCCATCCCAGCAGCTGAAGGACAGGGGAGGTGGCTGGGAAGGGCGGACACTGCTTTGCCCCCAGGTGCTGGAATGGAATCACAGCCTGGTCTAAGCACACCTGGCCTGGGAGGGCTGCGGTGTGACTGTCCTGCTGAGGCCTCCCTCTGCCTGCAGTTCCTGGAGAATAGGGAACTGTCCTTGGGCCAGGGTGCGCTCACCTCGCTCAGCCTCACCTCCTCCCTCACACCTGCATCCTCCAGGTCCTGCCCCCGGCACTTTCCTGAAACCGGCAGCAGCAGCAGCAGCGAGCCTGGCCAAACCCCTCAGGCCTATGCCTGCCACTCCCATGATGCCTGCCCCTGCTGGCTGCAGGACACAGGGCTCTGCTAGACCACGGCTTCACTCGCCTGTGCGGTTCCCTGGCAAGCTCATCCACCTGCGGGGTTCACTCTGGGAGCTCCACCCACCTGCATTCCCCCTGGCAGCCTCACCCACCTGCGGGGTTCCCCCTGGGAGCTCCACTCACCTGCACGGCTCACTGTGGTGTCTTCACCCACCCATGCAGCTCGCCCTGCCCACCTTGGCCTCCTCCCTGGTGAGCGGTCAGGGCCAGGCAGAGCTGGCAGCTCAGGCCTCAAAGCCTGTGGGTGCCCTGCCTGCATTTCCTCTCCCCACCGCCTCCTGCTCCTTTCTATTAATGTCTAAAATACCTTTGCAGTCCCTCGAAATCCTCTGGACTCCCTCCACGCGTCTCCAAGCTTCTCATCCTCCTATCATTACACCGTCTCTCTTTTCTCTGTAATTAAAAGTGTGAATTTCAAGACCCGTTTCTTAAGTGACTCTGCTTGGCATTTAGGATTTGTTCGATTGATCACAGAGCCAGGAAGCTTATTTTTATTCGTCTTGTTGCAACCGTTTGTTTCTTGGGCATTTTGAGGAAAACGCTGGGGCTTGGGGAGCCAGGGTGGGGAGTCCTTGCCCTGCACTCCCTGTTTCCAGAGAGCACCATCTGGAAGCACCGTGCACAGCAATGGAGATGATGTATGAGCTGCCTTTTCCCAGACAGCAGGCGCTAGCACAGGAGGCCGTGAGAACTGAACTCGCAGCACATGAGTGACTGGGTTCAGGCGGATTTTACTGCATGTTAGCTAATTTCAAGGTGAATAGCTTCACACAGCTAACGGTTTGTGTGTCGGACTGTGGCGCCTGGAGGAAGCCGTGCCCGTGCTCAGAGGTGACGGTGGTTGCAGATGGGGCCCATTGCCTGCCAACCCAGCCCTTGAGCTCTGTCCCGAGAGCTCCTTTCTGTCTGAGACGTTGCTTCCTTGGCCACCCGGCACCTGGATGGGGCTGCGGCCTGAGAAGTGTCAGATGAAGGACTGCAGGAGGCAGGGGCGAGGGGCCCCCCCGCACCACCCCACCCCACCCCACCCCACCTGCGGCCTCCCGAGCCCTCCCCTGCCCATCTCAGAGACTGCACTGTGCACTTGAGCATGGGGGTCCTTCCGCATGGGGTGGGGGGCGTTTCAGCTGTTCCATTTCAGAGGACTGTGGGGAGAATTCTCTTGGAAGGATTCCATGCCTGGGCTATTGCGTAGTGTAAACAAAGGCTGTTGAAAATTCAAAGAATCTGTTTGGATGCGTGACCCACGGTGAGAGGGGAACAGGATGCTGGCCAGAGCAGCACTGCCTCTCCTCCAGGCGTGGGGAAGGCTGGGCAGAGGGCTACGGGGGGCTCTGTGGCCAGGCCCCGGCCCTTCCTCTCAAAGCCTGTGAGTGTAAAGCTATGAGAGCTGTGGGTCTGCCGTCCTGGGGAAGAAGGCCCAGCCCTGGCCCCTGTGGTGATGGGTGCTGTTGGAATGGGGGCTGGGGTCCAGGCCTCCTGTGGTGATGGGTGCTGTTGGAATGGGGGCCGGGGTCCTTCCCTTGCAGAGGAGCCGGGTGATGGCGAAAGCATCAGCTCTTCGTGGTCAAGTGAGGTGCCTGGGCTGGCATATTTGTGTGTTCAAGGGTGACCCTGTGAGCAGCTCCACTTGGCCTCCAGCCCTGGCAGCATCCCTTCCGAAAGGGACAGCCTGTGCACCTGCCCCCAGGTGTGGCCAAAGGGCATCCGGCTCTTTTTATGACAGAGGAAAGATCTCACCCTTCCTTCCACAGGTCTCTGTGGCCTCTATGGCACGTGGCAGTGAATGTGGATGGAGGCAGGGTCTTGAGTGCCCTCTCTCCTCCAGGGACCCTCCTGCCCACCCGGGCAATGGGCCTGCAGATTCCTCAGTGATGGGGGAAGCAGGTTCCCAGGAGTCCTGAGTGGGAGCAGGGCCTGTCCTGGAAATGTTCATTCTCTCTCAGGTTCATGGGACAAATCCCATTGAAGAGCCCGTGGTCTCGTCAGGAATCCTGCTCAGATGAGATGAGAGCAAACTCGACGTTCAGTCATGGTCCTGCATTAGCAGCTAAACGTTCTTCATTTTGAAACCTCCCCTACATCCACATTCTACCCCCAACAAAGCAAAATAAATGGGCACAGTCAGAACTGTGATGGTCGGGGGTGCTGAAGGGACATGGGTGACATTTAGAATAAAATGAGGTCTCACTGCCTTTAGATGGAGACACAGAGCTGGACGCTGCCTGGACTTTATGCAGAGATCAGAGGCCCCTGGCCTTTACACGATGGGTCATTCTGTCACATTTTAACTCATAGGACTGCGTGGTTGCTGCCATGCCTTTCACAAGGGAGCAGTCTCTCTTCACCTGCGTGAGTGGGAGGCAGGTGATCTGTGAGCTGCCTCGTGGACACATTGTTTCCAGCGAGGATCTGGCTTTCTGTTTCCTATTTTAAATCCTTTAGTTATGCCTCTCAGTGGAAATGATTTCACCGAATCACACAGTCTCCACTGAGGTTTGGCTAAGAAACACATTATCTGGTATCTCAGCGTTTGGATGCATTTCCCTGGCTTTCCAGGTTACTCTCATATTCTCTAACATGTATTTTAGTGTAATTTGCTCTAAATGCTTTGAAATGAGCAACAGCCTCAGAAAAGAAACTCTGGCTGAATGCCTTTGAAAATGTCATTTCATCAGCAAATGCGTTTGCTATTCCAGGGATAGGAAGGACGGAGACGAAAGAGTGGCTGTCCGTCGGGTGGCTTAGCTGTTCCAGAAATATCGAGGCTATCAGGGAATTTGTGAATTATACCCTGCAATAAAAACAGCTGCTTCTTAAATCAAAGAGGCCGGGTCACTGGGGTTGTGTGTGTCTTTGGAATGGTAGGAGCGGCTCTTTTTCTGATCGCCCTCCCTGCTGCCGGCTGAGTGGTCAGAGAGCCACATGCCCTTTGGGAGCGTGATTCGTGAGGACGGCCGGGCCCACTGCCTAGTTATTACACGTGAAAACCCTGGGTTCCCCCAGCCCGTCCGAGTCAGGGTCTCTGGTGGTGTAGACGGAAGTCCACTGTTCGGGTGACGGTGCTGCACGCCGTCCCTGAGAACCACTGCGGTTCCGGGAGCAGCTGGGCGTTTGGGAAATGCAGCCCAACCCATGCTTCATACTTACTTTCATGGTGATTTGTACTTTTATTCTCAGACACTTCTCATTTAACCTCTGCAGTCTTGTCACTGGGCAATCGCTCTCCAGGTAGCGTATTTACTTTTGCTATCAGTAAAGGGCAAAGTTTATCTGATCTTTTGTGAGTTGCAGTCCAGAGACGGATGAGCTGTACGTGAGCGATGATGTGTGTCGCCGATGGGCCAGTGAGGAGAGCGAGACCTTCAGGTGAGAAGTCAGGTCTGTTTTTTTCCGATGCGCCTACAGCAGAGAATTCCAAGCGTGTGTCACCTCCCAGGTTTAAATTGTCTTCTGCCTGTGAAGGAAATAAGTGTAGGTATTCCTATTGTGCATACTTTTATGTGAATTGGAAGCTACTCCTTTATATCGAGTTATCATGTGATTTTCCACTGGGAGCCCTTGATGATCTGCACATTCCAGTTTTTAACAAGAACCAGTAGGGGACTGTGGAGCAGGCTGGGCCCTGGGGTCCCACCCTTATCAGCAGTGCAGTCAGGGAGGAGCAAGTCACTTAATTACTCTGTTTCCATCCTCATCGGTACAGTGGGACTAATGACAGCATTTAATGCAGAAGGTTGTTAGGTTAAAGGGACTAGAGCTGTGAAGTGTTTAGAACAGTGCCTGACCCAGGCGCCCAGTCTTCAAGCTATGATCGGGGAAAGAGCTCACAGAGATGAAGGCCACGCAGGCTGCAGTGGCTCACACCTGTAACCCCAGCACTTGGGAGGCTAATGCCGGTGGATCACCTGAGCTCAGGAGTTCGAGACCAGCCTGGGCAACATTGCAAAACCCTGCTTCTATCCAAAAATATAAAAATTAGCTGGGTGTGGTGGCACCTGTAGTCCCAGCAACTTGGGAGGCTGAGGCAGGAGAATCACTTGAACCCAGGAAGTGGAGGTTGCAGTGAGCCGAGATCTCGCCACTGCACTCCAGCCTGCTGGATGACAGACTGAAACTCTGTCTCAAAAAAAAAAAAAAAAAAAAAGAGATGACATCCAAAGAGGGCTGAGCCGGAGAGGAGGAGACTGAAGTAGGAGGGAGCAGGAACTCTGAGTGCTAGAGGCTTTTTCGTACTTGGTGTTCACGGGCCTTCCATTGACTCGGCAGAAGGACGGTGTTCAGACGTGGCGCCCGACGGGGTCCCTCTCGGAGGTGTTCTGGGGTCTCAGTGTGGTCATGCCTCCTGTTCCTGCACTCATGTTCTCAAACACCTTCTCCTGGTCCTGCTTCTTGCCTTGGCGATTCTGTAGGGACCCTGGGTGGCTATGGGAATGTGGCTCCGAAGACAGCTCTCTTCCCTGAGGCGTAGTGCTGGCCAGACACTGCTGGACTCTGAGGCCATGTGGGTGCACACGCATCTCTACCCCTGAGGAGGCACCGCCCATGAGCTCAGGAGCCCTGACAGTCCACATCCATGCATTCTGTGCCCACACAGGTACCGCTTCCCAGCGGCAGCTGAGGATGCACACAAGTGCTTCACATTCATCAAGGGGTGTCTTGATTCTCACTGGGACCCTGGATAAGAAGCTAGCACTTTTGTGGTAAAGCAATGAGGACAGTGTCTGAGGCTGCATGAACCTTCTGGAAACACTTTTAAGTGACCGAAAGCATGGCAAGACCCTCAGATAAAGCAGGCATTGCTTACGAGGGGGGAGGTTCAGCTGCGTTACACTATTTCATAGGGGACTTGTAGAATCTACCTCATGCCTCCAAGTACGTCTGACCCATACGGATAGTGGCTGAATGCTACGGGTAGTTTTCGTCATTGTTACCAGAGATAATTCTTGCATTAAGGAAACACCATCCTCCCTCATCATACCTTATTAGGAAGAATTTTAGAATAACAGAGCTCCTACTGAATCTCCAGTAAACCTAGATCTGGAACAATGAATAACCTAAAAGATTTCTTAACTTATCTCCAGAAATTACTAACGAGGAGCAAAAATGTCCATTTCATCATTGAATTAATATTGATGTGGAGGCAGGGAAGGAAAATAAACAGGAAATACATGTTTTAGAAAAGGAGAAGAGAGTTGCAGAGCCAGAAGTACAGCGGAGAATTGTAGGAGAATTGAAGCCCACCGTGCAGATCATGAGGCGGGAGGAGGATGGAAGCAAGAGCTCTAGGAAAAGCTGGGTCAGGGACCAAAAGGCAGTAAGACGTCGGTAAATGCACTTATAGAAAGTTCTAGGTTCACTGAACAAACAGCAAAGGCAGCATGGTGCGATCTTAAGAGGGGCTGCCTTGCCTGGCCACGTCTGCCTGCACACCCCTCAGGTCTACCCGCTGGCTCCAGACGCCTTGCTCCGGCGGCCCTGCTGCACAGCTGAGCCCCTGCCCTCTCTTCTGCATCTGCCTCCGTCTTTCCCCGGCTTCCTGGAGAAACCTGCTCTCTCTTCTTGAACTTCTAATTTAGCTCCCTTTTTACCATGCACCCCTCACTTTCTCCTTGAAACTAGTCGCCAGTGGGAAGATCCCTTAGTGTTCACACAGCAGAGTTGAAACGGCAAACATGCCCTATGCTCATTTAAAGGGTAGATAAGCAGGACCTCTGCTCCAGAGGCTTCTTGCAAATAACATCTTCATATCTTTTCCAATCACTTTCTCATGCACGGTCACATTTTGTTTCCACAGTCATCTTTGTGAAACAGGCATCACTGCTAGCACCTCCACGTGACAAGTGAAGAGACTGGAGCTTGCGTGGCTACATGCACATCCCTGGTCACTTTGCTCTTCTGCCCTCGCCGAGGTCAGCACGTTCCCTTCAACCACAGAGCCTGGCCAGCCCGATGGCCCTCTGTGCCCTGCCTGTGCCCACAGTCACCTTCTGAGTATTTATTGGGTTTGGAGCTGTAATCTAGTCACGCAGCTTAAAACAGATTCATCTCCTTCAGTCCTTTGCTCTTGGTTTTTAAGTTCCTATGGGAACCCAATAAATGGAACAGAAAGACAGAAGGGGGTCAGAATGCTGGCGGGACCTACATGATCGGCGCCTTCCTAACTCAGTGATTTCACTCAGGCTCTTAAACTCAGTAGGTCAAGCCGCCTTTGAAAAGCCGTGCCCAGTGTCTCTGATTCACACTTCAGTTTTTAAATTTTATTTTTATTTTTATTTTTTTGAGACGGAGTCTTGCTCAGTTGCCCAGACTGGAATGCAGTGGCCCAATCTCTGCTCACTGAAATCTCCGCCTCTCGGGTTCAAGTGATTCTCCTGCCTCAACCTCCAATGTAGCTGTGATTACAGGCACGTACCACCGCGCCCAGCTAATTTTTGTATTTTTAGTAGAGACAAGGTTTCACCATGTTGGCCCGGCTGGTCTCAAACTCCTCCCCTCAGGTGATCTGCCTGCCTCAGCCTCCCAAAGTACCGAGATTACAGGTGTGAGCCACCGCACCTGGCCACCTCGCTTGTTTTTAAATGAGCAAAGAGCGCTCACATCACGTCTACGTGGTGAGCTCCTCCTGGTGAGTCTCCGTGCTCCTGAGAGGCTCCTCGGTCAGCAGGGCTGTGCTGAGGCTGGGAAGCAAATGCCTTCCCCGTGTGGTGGTTTTCTTCATGGTGCTCATCCGCCTGTGGAAGAGCTTGTTCTTTTATCCTTGCAGCTACCTCAGAGGCGACAAAGCACTCTTACTCTTGCTCTACAGATAGCAAATTGAGTCTCAGAGATTACAGAGGTGGAAAAATGCAGACCAGACTTAACTGTCCTTGCTGCTGGAGAGCCCAGCGACATCACGCGATGGGGCTAGGAACTGATGCTGGCTCAGTGTCCTGCAGAGGCCAGAATCCGGTGCTAATGCTCCCACAGCGAGCATTGTGAGTGCTGTGACTCCGTCTAGTTCATCAGGGAGGACCCAAAAACCGCACCACAAAATTGGCGAGATCCTGTGTGGAGTTTACCCATGGCCTCGTCTGTGTGGTGGTGGGGAGACCACACTCCTCAGAACCCTCTGCCGGAGGGAGGAGCCCAGCACTTCCTGTTTTCTGTTTGAACCCTGGTCTCCGCGAGTCCTCAAGGGATGCCAGTGCATTTATTTGAGAGGCACTGGCCACTGCGAGGACACATGAGGCCCGCTTTCAGTGGCACCCTTTCCAATTTCTTCCTGTCGGCCTTGAAGCATCCATGTCTGTGGATTGCCCTGGGATGCCAGGTCACGTGGATGCTCACCCAGTTTCTCTGGGTTCCTTAGATCAGCGGTCCCAACCTTTTTGGCATGAGGAACTGATTTCATGGAAGAAAATTTTTCCATGAACCTACAGGAAGGTGGTGGTTTCGGATGATTCAAGCACGTTACATTTATTGTGCATTTTATTTCTATTATTACATTGTGATATATAATGAAATAATTCTAGAACTCACCATCATGTAGAACCAGTGGGAGCCCTGAGCTTGTTTTCCAGCAACTAGAGGGTCCCATCTGGGGGTGATGGGAGACAGTGACAGATCATCAGGCATGAGATTCTCAGAAGGAGCCTGCAACCCAGATTCCTCACATGTGCAGTTCACAGTAGGGTTTGCGCTCCTATGAGAATCTAATGCGGCTGCTGATCTGATGGGAGGCGGAGTTCAGGGGGTCAAGTGAGTGATGGGGAGTGGCTGTGAATGCAGATGAATGCAGGATTCGGGACCTCTGCCTTAGACCATCTTTTAGGAAACCACTTCACCCATCTTCCCTCTGAGCCACTCAGGTGTTTCTCCTCATACAGCGTGGTCATCATTTGTGGATTTGCATTTCTGCCCTCTGGATTTTCAGCTTCGCAAAGGCATGCCCTTCTTCGAAATTCCGTCCTCCTGGAGGCAGGTAGAATGCCTTTTACAGAGAGGGGCCACTTAATAATTATAATACGTTCACTTGAAGCTGAGTCGGACTTTTGAACTGGAAACTTGAGGCTTTGTTCTTAAAGACCGGGAACATACATGAAGGCAAAGACCAAATACTGAACTTAAGTGTTTTTAAAATACAAAGCGGTGCAACCAGCTCCCCTCAAATGCTGGATGAGTGAGTGAGCGAAAGGTCTGTCTCTGGAAGAACTGCCCCATGACTGGCTGTGTCTGCCTTTAGCATGTCAGCTTCGGAGTTCAGGCTCCAAAACACACTTTCCGTATTTGCATCATAGGTTCGGGGTCTCTGTTCTGAAAGAGTAGGACCCTGTTTTTGGAAGCCTGAGACAGTCTAGGCTTTAAAATGGAGAAATGACTCAAACAAGCATGAGTCTGAACCACTCTCCCACCAACCCCCAGCTACGTCCAGAATTGTGCAGGCTCTGCACGTAGTGGGCCTGGTTGCCGGCGCTGCCCTGTCTTTCGTTCCATCTCATTTCTTCCTGTGTGCACCTCCCACTAAGAGGAGGCAGACACGTGGACACCATCTCTTTTCTCTTGGCCTCTTATTTAGAAAGTACATGCTTTTGAGAATTTTTTTTTTTTTTTGAGACAA
Organism: Cacajao melanocephalus; assembly: GCA_963573385.1. Taxonomy (NCBI): domain Eukaryota; kingdom Metazoa; phylum Chordata; class Mammalia; order Primates; family Pitheciidae; genus Cacajao; species Cacajao melanocephalus. Next base: position 23,961 of record CAUYLG010056115.1, on the reverse strand, counting down.
GGTCTCACTCTGTTGCCCAGGCTGGAGTGCACTGCTGCGCAGTCATAGCTCACTGCAACCTCCAGTTCCTGGGCTCAGGTGATCCTCCCACCTCAGCCTCCAGAGCAGCTGGGTCCACAGGTCTACACCACCACACCTGGCTAATTTTCTTCCCCCGATAGAGACAGAGTCTCACTGTGTGGTCCACGCTGGTCTCCAACTCCTGGCCTCAGCAGATCCTCCCTCCTTGACCTCCCAAAGCCATTACAGGTGTGAGCCACTGCACCTGGCTTGCAAATCTTACTGCTACAGAATTACGTATTTCAGAGACAAATTTCCTCAATGTTTTCTCATATCATGTGTTACCTCACATAGACAGAGAAGTGTTTAATCAATATTACAAGGAAACATTTTATACATGTTAAGATTGGAAGAGTGTTTTTACCGGATTCACAAATGGCTTGATTTTGTTTTCATCTTTTTCTTCTGGCCCAAACCCAGTAATTTATTAAGAAGAACCATAGACCATGACTTGACCTATCGAGTCTGTCTGGTTCTCTGATGCCTGAGCTACTTGGTGTCCACAAAGATACTTCCTGCGCCCTTCCCTTCCCCCACCTTCTTCATACCTGGCCTCCTCGCACCTGTGCAAATAGCGCTGCTTCATGGAAATCAAAATAAATGGGAAACCCCTGTAATTTTGAGGTTTTTTTTTAAGTTGCTCAATGTCAATTGATTGCATTCTAAATTTGGCAAAGTACTTTTTATCTTGAATTAGTTTCAAGACTCTCAATCGAGTTTTTTTAACAAATAGTGAATTCTTTGGAATAAGAATATTTATTTTTCTTGAATGGCTGTTTATGAATGAACACGAGTTAGTTTAAAGCTTATTTTGTTACATACACTGTCTCCCGTGAAATGTAATTGCGATTAAACAGGAGGAAGGGGAGAAGCGTGTGCATATACTGTGTGAGCTCTTATTCCTGAGAAAGAATGCTTCCATTGTTAGTTCCGCACCAGTCAATTATCAAGAATTATGGTCGAATTCCAAATACCTGGATGCTGGGGGCTTTTATTTGATAAAAAACGTCCAGGCTGTCTCTTTTCTTTTAGAGAAAATGATAATTACGGCGTCTTACCTAAGTCCTCAGCATCTCCTCACTTAGGGTTTCAGGAAATGCGTAGAGACCACTCCTTACACTTAAAACTTAACAGGATTTAGGTTATTCTGTCTTTTCATCGAGAGTAGGAGACAGCTATTAATAGGGCAGGCCCCTGTTTGAAACTGAGGCACCTGGGGCTCCTTGTGAACGCTCTGCAGGTTCATGTTTTCTTCCTGGTTTTTCCTCTTTCTCGGGTGCCAAGCCACGCTGCCCCGGCCAGCTGTGTGCTGCTGCGAGAATGAGGCTGTGCGACCCTCCAGTGCCCTGAGGCGAGGAATGACTCCCGTGCATTTTATAAGATCCACAGCCTCTCAGTGGGTGGAGGAACTCCCCAACGCACAGCACCTGAAGGTCCCGCCTCCCAGGAGCTCCCTGCCCCCCCGGGTGCCCCTCCACTGCTGGAAGAGCACACTCAGTGCTCCTGGTGAAGTCAAAAATGTGTGTTGAGACTCATCAGTAGCAGAATTCAATTGAATGTATTTATGTGCCGGCTCTGCCTTTTTTCAGTGAAAGCACACATGTTTGCAAAACCCTGAAAGGCAATGATCTGTTTTCACTTGCCTCTTAGCTAAAATAAGCCTGAATGGTTTTAGCAGGTGAGTTTATTTTCAGGAAAATCAGAGTGTGCTGTTTGAAAGGGGACGCCTTTGAAAAGTAGCTCCCTCTGAAACAGCAAAGCCCGTCACCTCTGAGTGCCGCTCGCCTGTGCCTTGGCTCCAGGCTTCATCCCCAAATGTGCGCAAGGACACTGCCAAGTAGCTCTGTGAGCTCCAAAACGCACGGACTTACCTGTTCTGAGCCATACCTGCCGGGTGCACACGCTGCCACAGTCCTCAGGTCGGGAGCTCTGAGGACCCTGCCTGGATTTCTGGGGATGGCTGGGGCTCCCATGGGCCATCCGGCTCCTACAGCGTCTTGTGTGCGCTCCCTGCTTCGAGTCCAGCTTCAGCTTTTGGCTAATCTTTATTTTTAATTCTTTGTTCAGTGTGAAGCTTTTTTTTTTTTTTAAGTGTGTGTAACATTGGGCAAGTTATTTAAAGTAGATAAATTTTCATTCAAGAAATCACAGGTTATGATTCTTTCCACTAAAATAAGCCCGAATGATTTTTAACAGATGAGTTTATTCTCAGGAAGATTAGAGCATGTCAATTATCAAGAATTATGGTCGAATTCCAAATGCCTGGATGCTGGGGACTTTGCCCATCAAGGTCACTGTAGTTCCTCCAAAGCTTGGGTCAAGATTTATCTTCAAGATAGCAGAGCAACCATTTTTAAAAGCACTGAGGCTTAACCCACAGTGGCACTGACAGCCCTAAGTGACAATAATATAAAAGTGAGTGTCAGTTCCAGGCCCAGCCTTGCTGAGTTAGCTCCCCTGACACAACCCGCCTGGTGAGCCACAGCCGCAGAGAGTTGAATGCTGATGAGCTGGGCAAAGCTAACCTTTAAACAGAGCCAGTTGGGATGCAGACTTGAAGGGAGCAAGTTTTGTTACTTTCTTAAGGAATGCAGCATCCCGAGTTGGCCAATTTCTTTTTTCTCTTCTGCTGGTAAAGGAGCACATTGATGGGGGTCCCCCAGCTTCTGCTGAACCTTGATCCATTTCCCCTGCTCAAACTGTAAGAGGTGATGGGTCATCGGAGCAGCACTCTCTCTATCTCCACAAATGTCCCTGGGTGAACAATCTCAAATAGCCCCACTCACATGCACACAGTGCCCAGAGGGCCAAGTGCTGCCATGGCCCGTGCCCTGCCAGCCACAGCTCTGCCTCCTCCTTCTTTCTTTTCGTTAACGCATTGTCTGTGCTCTGTGAATCAGGGAGAACACGCCATGGGGCAGGTGATGTTTTGGGAACCGAAGGCCTCTGGCAGCCCTGTTTGTCCCAGAGCACAGATGTTTCCTCTGCGTCACTTAGAGCTTCACCTTGGTGTCTGGTGTTTTGCCTGGGTTGATGGAGGCCTGGACGGAACTAGTGGCTGGTCAGGAGGTAGCAGGACACTGATCATTTGTCCAAGGAAAATATGAGGGGCCAAGAAACGCTGATCAGAGGCTTCCCTGGGAGTCCCAGTGAGCTCTGAAGCATGTGTCAGGCTGTAAACCAGTAGGTGGGAGATCAGGGGCCTGGGGCCACAGCTGTAGGAACTGCGGGGTGCGCATGGCCATTGGGCGGTCTCGTTGGCCTGCAGAGAGCATTCCTGTGCCTTAGGCATTTTCAGAGAAATACCTAAAAGCTTCCTCTGGGTCATGAGGTCACTCATTCATTCAACAACCATTCAAAAAACAATAATCTAATCCAGTTGAGTGCACACAAATGCATTCACAGAATGCAGATAAAATTGTGTGGCACCATTTAAATCAAGAAGGTTCCCTCCCAGTTCCAGACAGTGGGCATTCCTGACCCTTGTCACTTCGAAAAGAATGGTTCAGTATGGTGGTGGATGTGGAGGCAAAGCAGTCAGTGAATTCACAGATTAAAAGGAAAACATTGTGACTCAGGCCATTGGGGTAAGCTAGACACTCGTGCATCCCCTTCAGAGATCAGAGATTCACATGCTGTTCTGTGTCAGATGGCCAATGTTGATGTAGAGAATTTCCAAATTATCTAGGTTTTTGGAAGAGACGACAGCTTAACATTTTCAGAGGGGCACGTGGTGCTTCTGGCAGGGGTAAGAACCGGGTGGCGTTTTTCCTCAAGGTTCCCTTCCCTGACCGGGAAGTCGGCCTGAGACAGCCTTCTGTTTTCTGCTGCTCTGAAGAATGTGTCTTTAAATTTGTCTGGCTTCTTTTTTTCTCCTTCAAGTTTTTGAGAGTCGATCAAGATAAAGACAAGGATTGTAGCTTGGACTGTGCGGGCTCGCCTCAGAAACCTCTCTGCGCGTCTGATGGCAGGACCTTCCTTTCCCGTTGTGAATTTCAGCGTGCCAAGTGCAAAGACCCCCAGCTAGAGATTGCATATCGGGGAAACTGCAAAGGTAAGCTGCTGTTTGATCGTTCTTCCTAAGATGGGTAAATCCGTCATCAAAATGAATGCAAACACATTCTCATAGTTGTAATGTTTTACATTTACAAACTCAAGTTTATGATTGCATTTTTTTCACAGCATGTAAGGAAGAAGAGTAATTTCTATGAATTTTAAGAGCAGCGTATTTTTTTACTTGTCTAATATTATTTTATTAGACTATCTTATGCCATCGTGAAAGAACGTTATCAAAATTCTTCAGTTTTTTTTCCCCAAGGTCTCCTAAAATTATTCTCAATAAGATTTGTTACTGATTCCTTCTCATTTGTTTATAGCAAGTGGGATGTGCACAATAGCACATGCGCATGTTTCAGGGATTTCTTTGGTGCTGATTTTATGCTCTCAATTTTCAATTTTCCCAATTTAAGAATTAGATTCAGAGTTAAGAATCTAACGCTTTGAGCCAAGGATTGAAATCCTTCCTACATCAATGAAGGGTTTGACTCAGCAAAAGATGCTGATGCTTCAGTTATTTTCAGAAAGAGATTTACCTTCTTTGTCTTATTATCTAGGAAGAAAGACCACAGAGATTAAAAATGCCTTTGAGATGATGTTGTGCGTCATCTGGCACAGTCCTCCTAACTGAAACAAAACAGCAGTCACCCTGCAAACCAGCACCATGAGGGCAGTGTCTAGCCCTCGGCTACCCAGGTTTTGAATAAGCCTGCTCTTCCTTTCATACTAGGAAAACAGATTTCAGTTCCTTTTGCAGACGACAAAGGCAGAATTTGCTGTGTTGTTTAGACCTGAGAGTTCCTCCTACTGACGTCATAAAGGCATTTCTAGATACAGTCACAAGGATGTTTTGGTCAGTGACAGATCACATGTCCAACAGTGGTCCCATAAGGTTATAATGGAGCAGGTACCGAGACCTGTTGGATGGCACTTGAAACTGGCATTGAAATCAAGTAGGGGAGATGATCGATGTTCAGTAATGTTGCTCGGACGTTCTGTTTTCCATATGAAAAAAGTACATAAATGAAGATGCCTAGATCATCTCAGTCCCTGTGAGTACACTCTATGATGTTCATACAATGACGAGATTGCCTGAAGCTGTGCACTCGTTCATTCTCATGCTGCTAGTAAAGACATAGCCAAGACTGGGACATTTATAGGGAAAGGGCTTTAATTGACTCAGTTCTGCACAGCTGGGGAGGCCTCCGCAAACTTACCGTCAAGGTGGAAGGGGAGGCAAACACATCCTCTTCATGTGACGGCAGGAAGGAGACGTGCCGAGCGAAAGGGGTAAAGCCCCCCGTAAAACCATCAGATCTCACGAGAACTCACCATCACGAGAACAGCATGAGGGTAACCACCGCCATGACTCAATTACCTGCCACCGAGTCCCTCCCATGACGTGTGGGGATTGTGGGAACTACTACGGGGATTCAAGATGAGATTTGAGTGGGGACACAGCCAACCATATCAGGGTGATTCCTCAGACCATATCCCTGTTGTTAAGAAATGCGTGACTTTACCCAGATTTAGAGCTCTAAAACAAGGAACAGCATAAACTCCCTCTGAAGCCTTGGTCTTTGCCCAGTGGCAGGTCCATTCCCTGTGCATTTATCTGCCTGCAGTGTGCACAGATTCCTGATTTAAAGGCCAGACTCCTCTCTACATGCATCTGTTGCTTTGCCCATGACAAACGGCTATTCATTATCAAGGATTTTTTTCTGAAATTACGGTTTGTTCAAAGTCAGAGTGTTTCAGGATGCAGCGTTTAAAGGCTACACAAATGCCGGGTATGGGGCACAGTAGGTAGGCAGGTAGATCCTCCAGTACGAGTCCCTGGGAAGATGATTTTGTTACACATCTCAGGGCACAAGAAAGAATGGTGCTGTGGAGCTGAAAGTCCCGTTCTGGTTTTGTGGTAAGATGCCGTTTCTAAAGTGCTTATCATATGATGGTGTTGTCCTCCCCACGTGCTGGGGGAGTCATGAAGACTGGAGCAGAAGCCTACTCAGAGGGTCCTATGAGGTCCGACAGGAGAGGCTGAGAGGGAAGTAGGTGGAGCCAGGCTGGCAGAGCTGAGTGCTGCGTCCTGGATTTGCACTCACCTGTGGAAACCAAAAGACACCGGAATTCACGGGCAGAAAAGGGATGAATGCAAATCGCCGTTCTGCACGGCACATGCTTCCCTGAGCTCCCGAGGCTGCCGCACCCCAGCACCCACCTGAGCTCCCGAGGCTGCCCCACCCCAGCACCCACCTCGTGCCTTTGTCCAGGTGCGCCAGGCCCCAGCATCACCCGCACAATTGCACTGAGTCTTGCTGTGCTGAAGCCCTGGAGTGCTTTCGAAAGGACCACAAATGGAAGGAGTGAGCTACTTTCAAAGGAAAAATGGAAATTTCATTCACTTATCAACCTCAATAGGCTGCTCGGATTGTAAGGAACAAAATGCAGTGTAAAAGTATTTGATTCCTACTTTACATAAATGAAGTGCTGTGGCAGGATCATACCTGAATCCCAGACACAGAGTCTAAAGATGCTGAAGTGAACTCAGTGGGACGGGTGTGGCACACACCACAGCGTGTGGTCTAGGGTGGTTGCCGCCTGCTCACGGGACCCACCGCGCACCTCAGGATCCATGCCGGAGAGCTGCGTTCTGGGCACACACCTGTTTGAAGCAGCTCTTGGGAACTCTAGAGAACCACTTTGTATGGCCTGAGGGAGTGCCAGCCCCTTTTCAAAACAGCTAATAGTGGAGGGTCAGGGAAGCACGGGCGATGATGCCACCCAAACACTGAGGAACAGACTCCGTCCAACTTTAGCTCAACGAGAAAATAACAAGACTTGGAAAATGTGTTAAAGACAAAGAATGATATATATAAATTTTTCTTTAGTAGAAAAAATAAAGTTAGTTAAAACACAGATTTGAAATATATTTCTATAAGAAAGCCCATACAAGTAAAGATAACACCATTAAAATTGAAAGCATTTGACATTCTTTCACTGAATTATATACTTGTATGCACTATCTACATTAAAATCCATGTTGAAACTTCGACTACAGCAGCAGCAATACCTGCTCCAGCTTTCTCTGTGGTGGTAGGGAAAATAGAATATACCGTTTAAAATAAATGATGTTTTGTAAATGACTGATTTTTTTTCCCTAAACATCCATTCTTATCTCAAGGAAAAGGAAAACAATTTGTTGACTCTCATCTACCTGACGTTCTATAGATCTATACTCTCATCTATCTATAGATCTATATCATTAATTTGTCCTTATAGGTTTTTTTTTCTCAGTAGACATTTAGGTTTCAGTAAACTGTATATCATTTTAGTTTTAATTCCCTTGGTGAAAACTTGGATGAAATATCTTAGATTCATTTAATGGGAGATACACACACACACATACATACATACACTCACATACGCATACACACACATACGCACATACACACACATATACATACACACACACATACACACACATACACATGCACACACATACACATACACATACACACAAACTCTTAGTTTATTCAAGTGGACAACATCAGGCTCGTCGCTTGTGTAAAGAGACCAGCGGGTAGGCTTTGTGTGAGCAACAAGGCTGTTTATTTCACCAGGGTGCAGGCAGGCTGAGTCTGAAAAGAGAGTCCGCAGAGGGCAGTGGGATAGGAGTTGGCTTTATAGGTTGGGGCAAGCGGTCAGCGAAAGGTGGTAATCTATCTTGGGAAGGGGAGGGTGTCACGGGATGCATGGTCACAAGGGTAGGGGTCATCTATTACAAACAGGCATGATCATAAGGGTGGGGGTATCAGCTGCAAGCAGAGGGGAGGGTGTGGTAAATTACATAGTTACAGGGGTGGGGGTCTTGAGAAACCCAGTGTCCAGGGGGAAATTCCTCAAGGCTGAGCAGGAACAGCAGTTGCAGGTTGCAGGGGGAGAGCAATTAGTTGAGGCAGAGCAAGTTGTTTCATTTCTCTTTGTGGCCACCTGGTTACTTGTGGTTACTTCAGACGTTCTGGCTCCTGGGCACCATCCAGAGGAGTACGTGTGGGTCACCAAGGCTATGATGGCCAGGCTTGGACTCGGAGGCCTGACAGACAACTGATGCTTCCTGAGCAGCATTGTTCTATGTGATTCTAAATTTTATGATTGATTTGCTTCAACCTGTTTCTTTTAAGAAGTTCTGACATTGACTGGATATTAATACATTTGGTAAATTGACGTTTTCTTCTCACTAAATGATTCCTTGAAGAGAACTGAGGCTGAGAGTGAGTCCGTGCTAGTCACTATGAGATAACGTCACAGGGAGCTCGTCTCTCTTCATGTGATTCAGTTCAGCAGTGGGTGCCCCAAAACTCAGGGGCTCTGTAAGAATCTTTGTTCCTGGCAGCATCTTGTGGATGGGAACTGACCGGCCTGCTTCTAGCACCAGAAATGGTTTCAGGTGAGAATTGCAATAGGACCCCAGACACTCCCAACACCCAGCCTGTCTTCAGACCTTCCTATGAGGTGGATGGCTGGGGCCCTATGGGGTGACAGGACACCTCCCTCCGCCTAAGGACCAGGCATGGGGCACACATTGGGATACACAGGGGGCCCTCAGGGGTTTCTCCAGAGACTGGTGGTGCTTACTTCATGGGGTCATAAGCACAGGACCCCAAAGTGCTGATCCCACCTGGCTTCCCTAGCCGGCCCCAACGCTGCAGATTGTTTACTCTGCATCTGAGAAAGGACAAGTCAGTCTGTTTCTTTGGAGATGAACTATTTGAAGAAGCGTCTTCCAGACTCAAGGACACGCCCACCAAGAACAGTGTGTTTTTCCACATTTTGTTCCTTCTACCACGGACACTCTGCTGCTAGAACTCTTGCTTCATTGGCCAGGAAGGACGGTGGTGCCCTGGACAGTTGTCCTGGGATTAACGGGACTTCCAGCATGCTTTGCCCAGGAAACCGCACGGCCATGGGTTATGGGAAGTCGGCATGAAGCCAGGAGCATGGGTTGAAGGAAGCGTGTTCTTCTCGCCTTTGTTTCTGACCGCTGAGTGTGAGACACACTGGTGAAAGACTCAGATGTGAATTCATGCCGTGTCTGTAGTTATAAATCTCAGCTATGTGTGCTGAGAAGAGAAACAATTTAAGAATAAATTTAAGTAACAGATGATGTACTCTTCAGACAAGCGATAGACCGTGAAGCCCTCAAGTGCAGTAGGAGTGGGGAGCCCACAGCACCTCGTTAAACCTGGAGTTTTATCTTTTTCTTGCCTGTTGCCTTACATAACCCCCGTCGGATATTCTGTTGAAAGGGCGTGAGGAAGCCTCTGCTTTAGCCGTAGCCTCTGAGGACGAGCATGTGAGGGGTTTTGTAGACGGTCCGCTGCCACCCTCTCTGGCTCGTGGGTTTTTCGGGTGTCTCCCCAGCATCTGACTTCAGGCCTCTGCCATACCCAGCTGCAGGGTCAAAGTGAGAGTCTCTTTGGGCAGGGAGGACAAACGTCAGTTAAACACAGATGTCATTTTTGGAAGTACCCTTGTTAGTTTATTTGTACCCTCATCTCAGCTAATTTTTCTGGATGATTATTTCAGTGGGAATTCTCCTTTGTGTTACTGAAGAAGTTTTATACCATAAACTTAGGACACAAAAACATGATACGGGAGAAGCAGGCAGAAATAAAATGAACTTCACCAAAGTGAGTCTCACTTCAGCTGAAAGGGTTCTATTGGAAAGAATGCACCTAGATTCTTCAAAATCTCACGTGTGTGGTGCTGCAGCTGCAGAGGCAGCAAACCTGAAAATCAGTCTGAGGACATACTGCTCAGCCCTATTATAGATCTTGAAATAACTGGGTGTCCTGCTTCTCCGGGAGTCTAGATTTGGCATGTGGGGCGGGACTCGGAGAGGCTCCATCAGCTTTTCATCCATGTGTGGCCTCAAGTTAAGTCTGTTACCTGCTGGGCGCTGCTTTAGAAAGGGGCTCCCGGCTCCCGTCTGCAGCTGGAGTTTTCCTAAAGAGGCAGCTTTGCACCTGCATCCTGGCTCATGGCGGAAGCCTGAGGGGCGGGGTCACGCTGTCAGTCACCCATCCCAGCAACCAGCCTGTCCCCGCGCTGCAAAGGCAGCAACAGAGGCTCCAGGGGACCAGGAGCAAAACACACTGAGCCCAGGACAGGTGAGAACAGACACGGGGCTTGGTGTCACAGAGCTAATTGTGCTTCTGTTTCCCTCTAAGAGCATAGATATTGCAAATTCCACAACAAAACCCAGATTCAGAACTTTCCTCCCTGAAGGTAAAAGAGGGAGCCCAGAATATTCCCTTTAGAGCATTCGTGTAATACGAAAAACATCCAGGTTTTCTCTGCGTGGTTCCTGGAGTTGGCGCTGGATGGTGTCACACAGTGTCGCCTTGGCACATGTGAGGCTGCTGCTGTCATCAGAATTTTGGGGACATTTTTACATTTTTGGTGGGTGACAGTTCTGTAGGCCTGTCTCTTTTGAATGTACTATTTGGAAACAAAATAGTTTAGTCCACGTTTAATTAAATTGGATTTAAAAGTTTTGTGCACGTCACACAGTGATCTAACCATTGACCTTGAATAGAATTGAGTGGTTTACACGGATGCATTTTTCTCATATTTTCATAGAAATTTGTGGAGTTTGTGTTTTCAGAACTCAGCAAACACATTAATATTTTTCTTTTGATCTGAGACTTTTGGGGCTTTCTTTTTAACAAACTCTCTGGCATTCCATAAAAAAAGCCAAACAAAAAAAGGTCAAATGCCAGGAGAACTTGGAACTATTTTGAGATTTCCGGAAACGGATTTGGGACAAAAGCAGCTCCCTTGGAGAGCTGAAGACCAGGAGCTTCCGACTGCGCCAGTCCGTGTGAAGGGAATGTCGTGAAAGGCCTGACATCCACGCATCGCTCTCTGCCTCTGTCACTGAGGCTGCACAGCAACCCGAGCAGCCCTCGGCAGGGCCGGCGGGACGCAGCCAGCGTCGGCACACAGGAGGCCCACGCGCAAAGTCCGCAGATATCACAGATTCCATCGCCACAAGATGGACACACGTGCTGTTATTATTAAGATGACTGCTATGGGCCGGGCGCGGAGGCTCACAGCTGTAATCCCAGCACTTTCAGAGGCCGAGGCAGGCAGATCACGAGGTCAAGAGATAGAGACCATCCCAGCTGCTCGGGAGGCTGAGGCAGGAGAATCGCTTGAACCCGGGAGGCGGAAGTTGCAGTGAGCCGAGGTCGCGCCACTGCACTCCAGCCTGGTGACAGAGCGAGGCTCGGTCTCAAAAAAAAAAAAAAATAAAGATGCCTGCTACAGTGAGGTTTAGAGATTGTTCTTTCTGTTGGTGAACCCCCCGGAGTGATACTCAGGAGTCTGGCCTATGGCCAAGTGATGGTTGTTACAGGAATCTGACTATTGGTCTGGGGCCCTTTCATCCAAGTTTGCTGCGCCTTGACAAAGCGTCTCGTGTCAGCACTTCCCTGGGCAAGCTCCTTTCTTCAAGATTGCCCCAGACAGTCACTGTGAGGCCTGGCCCGGAGGCCTGTCTGCGGCTGCCTCTCTGGCATTCTCTGCAGCTCGTGCGCTGCTGGGGCCGGGGGACCACTCTGCTCCTGTGGCCGGCCGCGCCGGGCCAGGCCGTGAAGCCCAGCAGGCCTGCTCCTGAAGCTGCCTCCCGCCTGCTCCCGACGTTTCCAGCGAGGAACAGCCAGGAAGGAGTGTCTCCGGGAAGAAAGCCAGGCGGCCTACACCTGGTGTGGGTCGAGCTGCAGCTCCTTCCGCTTCCCAGCGTGGCCCTCAGGGGCTGCCCGTGCCGGGGGCTGCGTCAGTGGCCGGAGCAGCTTTGCCATCCTTGGAACCGGCATCGACAGCTCCCACGCGCCCAGGCCACTTGCTGCCTAAGAAGCGGGCGCCATGGATCTCTCACACTCCAGACGCCCCAGCTTCCCCGTGGGCGCCGCGAGGCCCTGCAAGGCTGGGTCCAGGTGCTCAGCTCTTTCTGCTGCAGCTTTCCCGAAAGCACAGCAGCAGCCCTGCGCCCGCCGCTTCTCAGCACCTGCAGGGAGGAGGACCCTGCCCTCTCCTCGCCTGGGCCTGGACAGGCTCCCCGGTGAGGAGCTGGCGGCAGGCACGTGGGTGAAATGCAGGCTCCGGGCCGCGCAGGGGCCTGGGCGGTGGAGGGCGCGCTCTGGGGTGTCCCGAAGCCCACTCCAGCTCCAGACTCTCCCAGCCACTAGCTGAGGGCACCGGAGCGGGACCCTGGCCGGTCTCTAACGCGAGGCCCAGGGCACTGTGTCCTTGTGCCTCCAGAACGAGGAGCCGGCTCAGGTGAACCCCAAGAGTTCCTTCTCTCTGGAGGTTTTCTCATCACTTGACTGTTTCCATCAAGGCTCTCCTTATGCTCAGCGGCCTAGAAAGAGGCCACAGAGCTCCGCATCCGCCTGTTCCTCATGAGGAAGTGGGGGTCGGGACGTCCCCATGAGGCTCCTTCACCCCACACAGCGCCCGGGCCGGAATGTCGCCGGGTTCCTATTGGTCGGCATCAACCTGCTCATTTTCCGCAGAGATGGACATTTCCACATGGGGGAATGTGAGTGTGAAAGTGTAAATGTGTGAGTGCATTTATATTGCATGTGTGTGTGTGACCTGTGTGTTCATGTGTGAATGTGCGTTTATGTGTATTGTGAGTGTGCATGTGTGTGTTCATGTGGTGTGTGAGCGTGCATATGTATGTATTTGTGAATGTGTGTGCATGCGTGTGGGGGGGTGGTGTGTAAGTGTGCATATGTGTGTATGTCCGTGTATGCGTGTGTGTTGATGTGGTGTGTGCATGTGTGTGCGTGTATATGTGAATGTGTTTATGTGGTTTGTGCGTGTGTGTGTGCGGGTATGTATGTGTGAATGTGTGTTTATGTGGTTTTTGTGTGTGTGTGCGCGTGTATGTGTGAATGTGGGTTCATGCAGTGTGTGCATGAGTGTGTGTGTGCGTGTATGTGTGACTGTGTGTGCATGTGGTGTGTGTGTGTATGTGAGTGTGTGTGTGCGTGTATTTGTGAGTGAGCATGACTGTCTGTTTCATTTTCTGTCCTGGCCTCCCAGGCCCCGTGCTTATGCCTGGCTCCACCCTTTCTAGGTGGAATTTCCTTCTTCCCGCAGACACAGCTATCAGAAGCAAGTTCAGTGAATCTGCGCTTGCGTCTTGCAGAAACTCTACCCAGATTATGTTGACCTTAACTCGCTTATGGTATTTTCACACATCTAATGTTTAGCAGCACCTTCCCCGGAGTAGGCGTAGCAGCAGCTTCAGGGGCTTTGCTCTGGGTGCAGCCGTGATCAGCAGCACAGCGGGACGTTCCTGGACTGTGGCACATCAAAGGACCCTTTCCTGGGTTTGCTTTGCGGTGCCATGAAACTCAAGGCACCGGTAGAGCAGGGGCCTCTCCACACAGCCTAAGTAGCTTCTGCCCTCTGGAAGGTTTTACTCAACCTTCCTGCAAAGGATTTGGTGGCCATGTACACAATCATCTATTTCGATCTATCGAAAATCGTGGTTATTAATTGTCATAGAGATGGGTATGATCTGTTGTTTCTTGTATAAATATTATCAAGGCTGTCTGAATACCATCATATAGTCTTGCAATGGTTTGCAGTTTCTCTTAATTTTCTCTTTACAATTTGGCAATCTCAGTTACATATTTAGGGATTTCCTATTATAACTTTGTTTCTGCCTTTATGTATGTAAAATGAGAATACTTACATAAAATGAAAACGTCGTTCCTGTCTCCCTTAGCTCTGAAATAACGTCATTCTAGTTATGGTCAAGGGAGGGTTGGATGGGTGTGCTGGTCTGCTGCTATGGGGATGCAGCGTGCTGCTTTTGCAGACCGAGGGCTGCAGATCACTGGGGGGTGAGGGGCTTGCCTGGAGACCTGCTGGCCCATGTCACTGCACTTCCATCTATATTAGGAAGAAAAGAATACTTCAGTTCTGCCGGAGAGCGTTGCAGCACAGCATTCTTAGTTTTTCTGTCTCTGGCCTTCAAAATTATGGGTGGGCAAAATATTACAACTTTTAAAACACAGTGTCTGCCTTCATTTGACTCCAAAAACAATGAAAGCCATGCCACTCTGAGGGCTGTCATTGCCGTGGCCACTACAAAGACACCACATGTGTCCTCCGCCTGGCTGCCGTTTGCTCATTCAGCCCACGATGTTCCCACAGCAGCCCCATCCCTGTCTCCTGCACTGGGCCATAGGGAGATGGCAGCAGAAGCTGACCCTGAGCTTGAAGGGTTTACATGGCCATGGCTATAATCTCAGCCATTCAGTGACCTTGCCATGTCCAGAGTCAGTGCATCTGTTGACCAGAAAAGCATCCAGGCTAGCTGCTCATCCTGTATCAGATGAGTGAGATGCTACCCTCATTACCTGTGTCCCAAAGTTTTCTGCCTATTGCTGCAGGAAGCTGAGCGGCATCAAAGTCTTAATGCAGCATCTCTAGCATAGACGGAAGACCAACAGGAAGAGTTATTGTGATTCAGTCTTGCCTAGCTTAGCGTGTTTATGTTATTCTATTCCGTTATAGACAGGGGTCCCTGAAAGAGGAAGGCTTCTGGCTCAGAACCACCGAATTCAGCATCCCCCATGAATATCACTGCTTCATGCCCCGTTTTGAAAAGTTTTCTCAAAGATTCCTTTTAACTGTTACTTTTAATTGTTGCTCTCCAGAATTCTTCTGTGGAAAATGTTCAGCAAAGCAGTCTCTGCTGATTCTTGTCTAATCCTGTTTTGAGAGATTCTAGTGAATTAGGGAATTACTTGCTTCCTGTTTAGAAGAAAATACTCATCCTAAGTCACCATTATAAAACACTTCTGTTCATTTCTACTTTGTAGTGGGCATCACATTTTAATAGTTTCCATGACATATCTTTTTTTTTCTTTTGAGACAGAGTCTCACCCCATCACCCAGGCTGGAGTGCAGTGGCATGATCTCGGCTCACTGCAACCTCCGCCTCCCAGGTTCAAGTGATTCTCCTGCCTCAGCCTCCTGAGTAGCTGGGATTACTGGTACCCACCACCACGCCTGGCTAATTTTTGTATTTTTAGTATAGACAGGGTTTCACCATGTTGGCCAGGCTGGTCTTGAACTCCTGACCTCCAATGATACACTCACCTCAGCCTCCCAAAGTGCTGGGATTACAGGTGTGAGCCCCCACACCTCGGCTCCAGGACATACCTTGGTACTTAAACAAGCTTGTGATCTCACTGGTGCCCCATTTTATTTTATAATTGAAAGAGAGAAATTATCATTAAACAGGTAAAAAAAATTGCTTACACGATTATCATTAACCAAAAATTCATCAAAGTATTTCTGTTAGGGCTAGGCGTGGGGGCTTATGCCTGTAATCCCAGCATTCTGGGAGGCAGGAGGATTGCTTGACACCAAGAGTTCAAAACAAGCCTGGACAACAAATCAAGACCCCATCTCTACAAAATTTAAAAAATTAGCCAGTTATGGTGGCACTTATGTTTCCAGCTACTGGGGAGGCTGAGGTGAGAGGATCCCTTGAGCTCAGGAGGTTGAGGCTGCAGTGAGCCGTGATGGCACCACTGTACTCCAGCCTGGCTGACAGAGACCCGTCTCTAAAACAAAAACAAAACCTACTGTTAGTGATGCCTTGCTAACCAATGATGAATTCTTTATTTATAAAGCCCTGGCTCTTCAGGTAAGAGCAAAAATTTTCTAAAAATATCTGACAAAATTCACATCAGAAAGTTTTTCCTTTGTCTAGTAAAAAGTGACAAAATTCTTCAATAAGAAAGAGATTAACAATTTTATTTAATTAAAGTATTAACATTATAATTTCCAGCTGAGTTTTCCTTTGAGGTAGATACTGATTATAGTAAAAATAATACTGTGAGCAAAACTACTATGAAACCATTTTATCCCAGTCAAATGTTTACAACAATTTTAAAAAGACAAAATAAATTCTGGGCAGATAGTAGAATTGAAACACTTGTCCCTGTTGGGTGGACGTGCAGTGGTTTAGCACGCTTGCAGACAGCAGGCACTCCCTCCGTAATTAAAGGCAGACCTGCCATGTGAAATGTCGTTTCTACCCCATTGTTTCTACTTTCTACACAAAAGACTCGGAAACAAGTGTTCAAACAAAAACTAACATGTGAACGTTTGTAACAGCATTACTTACAATGGCCAAAAGATCCTAAGTGTTCATCCGTGAATGAATGAATGAATGAATGAACAAAACGTGGTCCGCCCATACAATAGAATATTATTCAGCTGTAAAAAGGAATGTAGCTCTGAAACATGCTGTAACTTACATGAACCTTAAAAACACGACGCTAAGTGAAGGAAGGCAGACACAGAAGGATGCCTTGGGTATGACTGCATTGACAGGGATTGCCCAGAATAGGCAGATTCGTAGAGACAGGAGGGGGATGAATCGTTCTAGGGGTTGAAGTGAGGGGGAAATGGGGAACGGCTGCTTCCCGGGCACAGGGTTTTGTTTTGGGAATGAGGAGAACATTCTGGAACTAGGCGGAGGTGGTGGTTGCCCAGCATCGTGAATGTGTGAAGTGCCACTGAATTGTTGACTTTCAAATGGAGAAGATGGTAAATTTTATGGATGTGTAGTTGTACAGTATTTTTTTTTTTTTTTTGAGACGGAGCCTCGCTCTGTGGCCAGGCTGGAGTGCAGTGACACAATCTTGGCTCACTGCAACCTCCACCTCCAGGGTTCGAGTGATTCTCCTGCCTTAGCCTCCCAGTAGCTGGGAGTACAGGCCCGTGCCACCACGCCCAGCTAATTATTATCATTTTTTTTTGTATTTTTAGTAGAGATGGGGTTTTACTGTGTTAGCCAGGAGGGTCTTGATCTCCTGACCTCGTGATCCACCCACCTCAGCCTCCCATGGTGCTGGGATTACAGCCACCATGATCAGGTGGCTTGAGCCACTGTGCCTGATCATCGCACAGCAATTTTTAAAATCACGTAGCTTATGTTCTGGGGATTTAATAATCAGTTAGACATAAAGTGTTCTGGGGATGTAATAATCAAACAGTTAGACATAAAGTGTTCAGAGTGAAATCTCAACAAGGCCACTAACAGTTAGGGATCTGCTTAATTTTAACTTGACCCCAAGAATCATGCAAAGTAAGACTATATTAAGGAGAGACATTTATCATCCGTAAATAAGGTTTCCAAGGGACAGTCTTGAAGCAGCCTATTTTATTCTTTCAAAGTGATTAAAAAGTTGGAAGTAGTATAATTTTGAGGGTGTGTTTACTATTTTGGTCTTTATAAAGAGGGGCATTTAATTCAGCCTAAGGTGTGTCTGTGTCAAGCACATGGTGGCTGGGAGTGGCAGTGAGAACAGCTGGGCAGTGACTGTTCCTGGGTGCTGACTCCCCGGTGCTGTTCTGCCTCTGGGTGGAACGGACCTTGTTGGCTGCTAGTAGGCCTTCTTGGGGTAAAGATCTTGAACCTGATTGAACACAAGATATCCAGAATAAGGAAAGGCAGATCTGAGGAATAAGCTGCCAGAGTGCAGCAGTTTTGCTTAATAAGATGACTGCAGATTTATTTTGAGGGATGATTTATGCGGGCCCTGTAATTTCATGCTGAGTCTTAATTGTTTCCTGTAATTACATAGTCTGCCATAGGCTAGATATAAACTTGGAATTTAATATTCTATTAAACTCAAGAGCTGCAGGTTTCAGAACTATCTGACCAGTGGCAAATGTGAAGTCTTTAAAAGAGGTCCAGGCCAAGAATGAAGCCCACAGGAGTCTGGAAAACTTACACTTTTTTGACATGCTCCATGACGGCTCAAATATTAGAAATAATTTATAGCTCCGTCCTTACCCTCGCCGAGACCTCGTACGCTGGAACTCGTATCACTTTTCCTTTTTAGACAGTCAAAACCACAGGTTATACTAAAAAATGAGGACAGACGTCCAGCAAGGCAGTGATTTCTCCTCAGCTCAAACACAGACTGCATTAAAACCACATGTTGCTGAGTGCCGGCTGGCCAGGCCAGACTTTAGAATAAAGCTGAAGGCTCGAAGCCGGGATGGAGGAGCCTTTGCTCGGCTGCAGAGAGGCCAGTACCATGCAGCATGTGGCTGGTGCTCTGCAAAAGCCAGAGAGGAGTTGCCCCCAGGCCCTGGAGCGCTGTTAGAGGCGGAGGCCCCCAGAACTCGCTGTGACGGGCGGGGTCAGGTCTGGTCAGCAGATCAGATCGCCTTTGGCCGCAGCCAGCACTCTAACCACCAGGGATTCAAAAAGTCGCCGTCTGAAGAGGGAAATGAACAACGTTGGAAGCAGGCGTCTTGGAGTTGAGAGGCCTTTGTGCCCTCTCAGATGTAGGCACTTGTGATTTGAATCTGGCAATCCTTTTTTGAAAAAAACGAAAGCCATTCTTTTCAAGTTTTAAAGTTCAAATGAGCTACATTGTGTGATGGTCCAAAGACGTGAAGCATGCATGTGTGGTCAGCTTCTGGGGCCCGTGGCCCATGGCAGCGAACGTGACATCTTCTCCTGCGTGGCCCGTGGTGGCGAACGTGGCATGTCTTGCGCAGCCCATGGCGGTGAATGTGACATCTTCTCCTGCGCCGGAAGGCTGTTCTTAGGAGAAAGCCTTCTTCCCCCCGGGGCCTCCGAAAGATGGGCCTGGTTGGCTCTGGGCTCATGGCTTTGGCTCCCTGGGCTGGAAGGCTAAGAGTGGCTGCAGTCAGCAACCGACTTTGTGGTCTTCACATGTCTTAGCCCCGTCCTGAGGGTGCAGAGGAGGAAGAAACAAGTCCTGCTCATGGCACATAGCATCCTGCATTACTGGTTTTCATGTCTCTTTATTTCCAAATTAGTTTTTTCCCACAGTGAGCTTAGATACGCCTGGAAGTCTTCAGTCTTGAGTTTTGCTCATCCTTAGCATGCCTTCCGAAGTCACAGCAGTGACATTGTGCCTTCTGTGATATCACGGTGTTGTTAGGACAGTGGGATGTGAAGCGTCTGGGTCAGAGGATGAGGCTTTCTGCGGAGACCTGACCCTTTTATCCACCTGTTGGTCGGATTTCCATGTGAAGTGGGAAGAGCCAGGATGGGAACTGAGAAACGGGGAAAAAAGAGGAGGCATCGTCTCCTCTCGAGCTGGTCTCAGCGGGACGGCGCTCTGGCTGCAGCTGCTGTTGGAAGGCCCTCACCGTGCGTCCTGAGACCCCTGCCCCTCGATCAGTTTTCTTTGGTCTGTTTTTAACAGTGGCATGCAGCTCTGCCCACCCTCTGTGTCTGTACTTGATCCTGGAATGTTCAGGTGGATGTCCTTGAACCTGAGGACAGCCTGTCTGTGTCCCAACAGACAGCTGGCATTTCCTCATTTTCAGGAAGCAGGGGCCAGCTGCTTTCTCCAGGGATAAGCCAGGAGGCCTTCTGAGCCTCAGCTTTCTCATTCATTCAATGTGGAGAATAGTCCTGCCCTTCCCGCCCCAGGCTTTGCATCAGATAGGACCAGGCCTGCATGTGACGGGCACCTGCCTTCTTCTGGGGGGCCCTTTGCTGAGAGCCCCTTCTGGCCTCCAGATCCTCAGCACTCCTGCCTGACTCGCCTTTGCGTCTTTCAACGTTCCCATCTGTTCTGTCTTCTTCCCATTGCGTAACCGCTGCTCCGCCCTGTTCTTCCCTGCAGATGTGTCCAGGTGTGTGGCCGAAAGGAAGTACACCCAGGAGCAAGCCCGGAAGGAGTTTCAGCAAGTTTTCATTCCAGAGTGCAATGGCGACGGCACCTACAGCCAGGTGACATCCTTGCTTGGGAGGTTCTGCACCTGGGCAATTAGGGAAGGGGCCTCAAGGCAAGTGAGGGGAGAAGGCAGGTTGGGGGGAGCCACACAGAAGACGAAGCAGGGTTGTTGTATGGGGAAATCGTGCTTCTGCATTTTAGAAGGTAATTGACAATAAGCGTATTTGGCATAGATAGACACATAAATGAATGTATGTGTTTATTTCTTAGTGGGTGCAGGCATTTCTATCATTGCTGCTGTCATTCACACCTTCATCACGATGAATGTAGCACAGGAAGCTTCCTTAGTGAGGCCAATTAGACCATGTTAACCTGGCTTGCTGCTTAGAATTTAATTTTAGTTTAATTTTAATTACGGAGAGCACGCACTCAAAGTCAGAGTGTCTGTGCCAAGAGTGAGCTCCGGGATGCTCCAGCCCAACCTGACGGGCCCACAGACCTGGAGCTCAGCCAAGTCACGTTCATGCCAACGTTGTCAGCTGAAGGCACTGCTGAGAAAGTCACCCACCTCTCCATTTGGAGTTATAACAATGCTGTTATTCCTTATTGAGGAAACGCAAAGTACTAAAATGCGATGCTGACACGCACAGGGCAGAAGGAACAGTCCAGGGTCTGCGCTCTGACACACCGGTGGCCCAGCAGGTGACGAAGTGAGGCCTGTGTGTTTACAGTATTACTTGCCCTTTGGGAGCTGGGGGAAGTGGCTGCTCGGCAGTGGTTGCAGGGGGAGTGGGTGGTGCAGGCTGCAGAGTGAACATTGAAGGGGCTGAGGGTCCTCTCCTGGCTCTGCAGTGGAGAGCTCCTGACCTTCTCGGGCCTCAGTTTCCCCATTTGTAAGATGAGGGCTGGGACTCCATCTGGAGGGCAGTGAGGATTAGGGACTTCACAGCTAAGGTGTCTGGCACACACTAGCAGTCAGTAAAGTGCTGATTTGGGCCAATTTTATCTCTAAAACCCTGGGGTCAAAACCTGCACACTTCCGTTACTGAGGATTCATATGCAGCCCCAGAGGTGGCTGTGGGTAACCCAGGACCCCTGTGAGCCAGTGCTGTGAAAAGCGAGTGGGCCGCACAGCGTGAGGCGCTGTGCTGCGCTGTGGACCCCAGAGGGCTCACCCATCTGCTGTCTCACAGGTCCAGTGTCACAGCTACACGGGATACTGCTGGTGCGTCACGCCCAACGGAAGACCCATCAGCGGCACCGCTGTGGCCCACAAGACGCCCCGGTGCCCAGGTAGGTCTGACGTGCCTTTCCACATAGAGGGCTTGAAGGGAACTGGTTTGCGGTTTCTTCTGATCATCTCCCTGGGTTCTCATAATTCAAAGGGAAATCCAGTTCGGGTGGCATTGTGAGCCACAGTGGGAATAGATCTCGTCACTGGGCAAAGCCTACATTTTAGGAAGCCCTTGTTTTTCAGAGGGGAATAGCGAAGCTATGCGTATGTGTGTGCATCTGGCCAGAGGCCAGCTTACTGAGGAAGATAGCCCTGGGTCTGAGCGTGGTGCGTTATGATGATTCAGGACTCTTAATTGTTTAAAATAACCACAAGGACTTGGAGTCACCAGTGGAAGTGACCAAATGTTTTCTTTGGCCAAAAAAGTGAAACTTGCTGGTTTTGTATGTATATGTTTCCAAAGAAAAATGGGTCTTTCTTCATAAGTCAATTTCCAAATGGTTTATTTGTGTTATTTTATTACTCGTAAGAGGGCTTGATATTCAAAAAGTAAAAAAAATTAGAAGTAAAAAACTAATGGGAAAAAGAACATTTTACAGATTTTTATTTTTTTACCAACGATAATAATTTACAAACCATAAATGATTTAGGTCATTTTTATTTGAAAATAATCTGCAGCCCAAGTTTGATTAATTCGTGGGGGAGACTTATCAGATCATCTATGAAGAAACGCTATGAGTTAGCCCTCCAGGTTCCTGGATCATATGTATTAAGAGAGTCAAAACACATCATTATACAGCAATAATAAAGTACAAAATGTCCTTCCCTGTGTTTCATGTGAAATCTTGCAACATTTGCATTTAGAGTTTACCTTTAGATTTCTTCTGTATTTAAGGGACAGGTATCTTATAACTGGACATTCTGTTTATGACTCAGATGTTGTTCAAGCTTCCTGAGCCCAGGCCCAGGCCAGAACTCATGACCTCTGTGGGTTCCATGAGAACGAGGGTGTCCACAGTCAGGAATGACTTAAGGCCTAACGTGTCCAGTGACTGGCCGTCGGGATGCATGATGTGCAATTGAATACATTTATTTGTAAAAACTTTTTCTCCAGAGCCTAAAAGGTGCTAGAAATATGTCTTTAGTTAAGCTAACATATACACCTAATAGTCCTGTTGCAAACTCATGGAGGAATGAAACAGAAAAACATCACCAAGATGAACTGGGTCTGTGTGTGTCCCTCTTTCACTCCGAGAGACACTTTCACGCCCCATTTCCTTCAACCGCGAGCAGCGTTTTGAGGTGAAGCTTGTTTCATGAAGGGGAAAGCAGTGGGGGTAGGGGCATCTATTTCTGTTGCTTTAATGATGTCATCTGATAATTAAGGAGTGTCCCGAAGAACTTTCTTAGAAAACATGTGCAAAATGGGCTGAATGTTGTACAATCTACAAATAGCGGCTTGTTTCTGGAATCAAATCTGTGTGCCGCTTGCTCACATCGTGTTTCCAACTAGCTCTCAGTAACATTTCGCTGTATGGAAATATTCCTTTTTTTAACTGCCTATGTGGACTTTTTGGTCCACAGAATGGGCTGGGGAAGAAAGAGTAGACGATCCTTTGCAAAGAAGCCCAGTGTTTATTGCGCAGTCAATGCGCTGGGCGGGAAGCCAGCTTCCACACTGCCGAAGGGCAGGCTCCCCAGGAAGACAGCGCTGTCTGTGAGCAGGGCGGTGTTTGCACGTCAGGGCATGGTTCCATTGGCTGCATCCTTGATGCTGGCATGGCAGGTGTCCTTCTACTGCTGGTTCCCTGGTTGGTGTGATGAGTATATTCCACAGGTCTACAGAGTTATAGAAAAACTCTCTCAATCCCCAGCTGTGTTCCAGGCCTCCCTTCCGCAAACTTGGGGGTACAGGGGAGCCAGTGTCTGTGCGAGGGCCACTTCTGAAAACTTTAGGGAGTCATGGCAAGTCTTGGGGAGAATTTCGAAATTTAAGGGAGAATTGTGGGGGCAAGAGGTGTTGAGTATACATGCCCCCCAAACACCAGGGA
Source organism: Cacajao melanocephalus (assembly GCA_963573385.1). Lineage (NCBI taxonomy): Eukaryota > Metazoa > Chordata > Mammalia > Primates > Pitheciidae > Cacajao > Cacajao melanocephalus. Next base: position 787 of record CAUYLG010056115.1, on the reverse strand, counting down.
TTATCATAAATGATTGCATCCTGTGACTTAACTGCTTCCTGGAAGCTAACACAGCCCTCACAAATAATGCAGAACGTAGGCATCACCTGTGTGAGATTGTGGTCAACAGCATGGGTCACAGCTGGGCAGTGTCTCGATCTGTAGGCACCAGGCAGCTGGACCTCTGGGCACAGCCTTGGTAGTTCATAGAGAAGTCAGCTCATACACAGAATGGCTCATCTGCAAATCTACTCTGTATGTGGTAGGAGTACTTTTCTTAAAGTTTATTAAGATTAGGTAAACTTCAGTATTTAATAAATGTTTTGTGCCCTCAAGTTTACACCAGGGTTACCACAGAAGTAGACTCTATAAGAATTTGAAAATCAGATAATGAGATTTAAAATGAGCCGCTGATAGGATGGGCATGTGCGTGTGTTTATGAATAATACATGTGAATGTACCTTAAGGCCGGCCGCAGTGGACAGAAACGGAGATTCATTGACCTGCATGATTCCCAGGAGTGGAGAAAGCCCTTGCCACAAATCCTCGCATCTCTTCAGGTGTCTCAGAAAGATCCTTAATGGGAAATGGAGTCATTTGCTTCATAATTATGTATTCTTAAGCCATGCATCCAAAATACCTAAATTTCTATTAATCCATACATTCCTTTTTTTTTTTTTTTTTTTTTTTTTTTAGAATGATTATCACACTGTCACCCAGGCTGGAGTGCAGTTGTGCAATAATTGCTCACATCAACCACCCCCCCCAGGGTTAAAGTGCTACTAATTCCAAAGCCACCATAGTAGCT
>CAUYLG010056113.1:0-64579 GCA_963573385.1 Cacajao melanocephalus | reverse complement strand
TGTGCATGTGCCCTTATAACAGAACGATTTATAATCCTTTGAGTATATACCCAGTAATGGGATTGCTGGGTCAAATGGAATTTCTATTTCTAGATCCTTGAGGAATCGCCACACTGTCTTCCATAATGGTTGAACTAATTTACACTCCCACTAACAGTGTAAAAGTGTTCTTTTTCCTCCATATCCTCTCCAGCATCTTTTGTCTCCAGATTTTTTAATGATCGCTATTCTAACTGGCTTGATGTGGTATCTCAATGTGGTTTTGATTTGCATTTCTCTAAAGACCAGTGATGATGAGCATTTTTTCATATGTTTGTTGGCCTCATGTATGTCTTCTTTTGAAAAGTGTCTGTTCATATCCTTTGCCCACTTTTGAATGGGTTTGTTTTTTTTCTTGTAAATCTGCTTTAGTTCTTTGTAGATTCTGGATATTTTCCCTTTGTCAGATGAGTAGATTGCAAAAATTTTTTCTATTGGTTGCCAATTCACTCTAATGACTGTTTCTTTTGTGGTCCAGAAACTCTTAAGTTTAATTAAGTCCCATTTGTCTATTTTGGCTTTTGCTGCCATTGCTTTTGGTGTTTTAGTCATGAAGTCCTTGCCTATGCCTATGTCCTGAATGGTGTTGCCTAGGTTTTCTTCTAGGATTTTTATGGTGTTAGGTCTTATGTTTAAGTTTGTAATCCATCTGAGTTAATTTTAGTGTAAGGTGTCAGAAAGGGGTCCAGTTTCAGCTCTCTGCATATGGCTAGCCAGTGTTCCCAACACCATTTATTAAACAGGGAATCCTTTCCCCATTGCTTGTTTTTGTCAGGTTTGTCAAAGATCAGATGGTTGTAGATGTGTGGCATTGCTTCTGAGGCCTCTATTCTGTTCCATTGGTCTATATCTCTGTTTTGGTACCAGTACCATGCTGTTTTGATTACTGTAGCCTTGTAGTATAGTTTGAAGTCAGGTAGCATGATGCCTCCAGCTTTGTTCTTTTTGCTTAGGATTGACTTGGCTATGCAGGCTCTCTTTTGGTTCCATATGAAGTTTATGGTGGTTTTTCTCCAGTTCTGTGAAGAAGGCCATTGGTAGCTTGATGGGGACAGCATTGAATCTATAAATTACTTTGGGCAGTATGACCATTTTCATGATATTGATTCTTCCTAACCATGAGCATGGAATGTTTTTTCATCTGTTTGTATCCTCTCTTATTTCCTTGATCAGTGGTTTGTAGATCTCCTTAAAGAGATCTTTTATGTCCCTTGTTAGTTGTATTCCTAGGTATTTTATTCTTTTCATAGCAATTGCAAATGGGAGTTTGCTCATGATTTGGCTCTCTGTTTATCTGTTGTTGGTGTATAGGAATGTTGTGATTTCTGCACGTTGATTTTGTATCCTAAGACTTTGCCAAAGTTGCTTATCAGCTTAAGGAGGTTTTGGGCTGAGATGATGAGGTCTTCTAGATATACAGTCATGTCAGCTGCAAATAGGGACAATTTGACTTCTTGTTTTCCTAATTGAATGCCATTTATTTCTTTTTCTTGTCTTATTGCTCTGGCTAGAACTTCCAATACTAGATTGAATAGGAGTGGTGAGAGAGGACATCCTTGTCTGGTACTAGTTTTTAAAGGGAATGCTTCTAGTTTTTGCCCGTTCAGTATGATATTGGCTGTGGGTTTGTTGCAAATAGCTTTTATTATTTTGAGATACGTTCCACCAAATGATACCTAGTTTATTGATAGTTTTTAGCAAAAAGGGCTGTTGAATTTTGCTGAGGGCCTTCTCTGCATCTATTGAGATAATCATGTGCTTTTTGTCTTTGGTTTTGTTTATGTGGTGGATTACGTTTATAGATTTGCGTATGTTGAACCAGCATTGCATCCCCAGGATGAAGCCTACTTGATCATGATGGGTAGGCTTTTTGATGTGCTGTTGGATTTTGCTTGCCAGTATTTTACTGAAGATTTTTGCATCAATGTTCATCATGGATATTGGTCTGTAGTTTTCTTTGTTAGTTGTGTCTCTGCCAGGTTTTGGTATCAGGATGATGTTGATCTCATAGAAAGAGTTAGGGAGGATTCCCTCTTTTTGTATTGTTTGGAATAGTTTCAACAGGAATGGTACCAGCTCTTCTTTGTATGTCTGGTAGAATTTGGCTGTGAACTAGTCTGGACCTGGACTTTTTTAGGTTGGTAGGCTATTAATTGCTGCTTCAACTTCAGCCCTTGTTATTGGTCTATTCAGGATTTCAGCATCTTCCTGGCTTAGTCTTGGGAGTGTGCAAGTGTCCAGGAATTTATCCATTTCTTCCAGATTTACTGGTTTATGTGCATAGAGGTATTTGTAGTAATCTCTGATGGTAGTTTGTATTTCTGAGGGATCAGTGGTGATATCCCCTTTATCATTTTTTATTGCATCTATTTGAGTCTTCTCTCTTATTAGTCTAGCTAGTGGTCTTTCTATTTTGTTGATCTTTTCAAAAAGTCAGCTCCTGGATTTATTGATTTTTTGAAGGGTTTTTTTGTGTCTCTATCTCCTTCAGTTCTGCTCTGGTCTTAGTTATTTCCGGTCTTCTGGTGGCTTTTCAATTTTTTTGATCTTGATCTTTAGCTCTTTCAATTTTGATGATAGGGTATCAATTTTAGATCTTTCCTTGTTTCTCATATGGGCATCTATTGCTATAAATTTCCCTCTAGACACTGCTTTAAATATGTCCCAGAGATTCTGGTATGTTGTGTCTTTGTTCTCATTGGTTTCGAAGAACATTTTAATTTCTACCTTCATTTCATTTTTTATCCAGTCAACATTCAGGAGCAAGTTGTTCAGTTTCCATGTGATTGTGTGGTTTTGAGTGCTTTTCTTAATCCTGAGTTCTAATTTGATTGCGCCGTGTTCTGAGAGACTGTTTGTTATGATTTTCATTCTTTTGTATCTGCTGAAGAGTGATTTACTTCCAATTATGTGGTCAATTTTAGAGTAAGTATGATATGGTGCTGAGAAGAATGTGTATTCTGTGGTTTTGGGGTAGAGTATCCTGTTAATGTCTATTAGGTCTGCTTGGTCCAGATCTGCATTCAAGTCCTGGATATCCTTGTTGACTTTCTGTCTTGTTGATCTGTCCAATATTGTCAGTGGAGTGTTAAAGTCTCCCGCTATTATTGTGTGGGAGTCTAATCTCTTTGTAGGTGGTTAAGAACTTGCTTTATGTATCTAGGCACTCCAGCATTGGGTGCATATATATTTAGGATAGTTAGCTCTTCTTGTTGCATTAATCCTTTTTACCATTATGTAATACCCTTGCCTCTTTGGATCTTTGTTGGTTCAAAGTCCATTTTATTTGAGACTAGGATTGCCACCCTACTTTTTTTTGCTTTCCATTTGCTTGGTAAATATTCCTCCATTCTTTTATTTTGAGTCTATGTGGTTTTTTGCATGTGAGATGTGTCTCCTGAATACAGTCCACTGATGGGTCTTGACTCTTCATCTAATTTTCCAGTATGTGTCTTTTAATTGGGGCATTTAGCCCATTTATATTTAGAGTTAATATAGTTATGTGTGAATTTGATCTTGCCATTATGAGGCTAGCTGCTTATTTTGCTTGTTAGTTGATGCAGTTTCTTCATACCATTGATGGTCTTTATGATTTGGTATTTTTTGCTGTGGCTGGTACTGGTTGTTTCTTTCCATATTTAGTGCTGCCTTCAGGAGCTCTTGTAAGGCAGGCCTGGTGGTGATATAATCTCTCAGCATTTGCTTTTCTGGAAAGGATTTTATTTCTCTTTTGCTTATGAAGCTTAATTTGGCAGGATATGAAATTCTGGGTTGAATATTCTTTTCTTTAAGAATGTTGAATATTGGCCCCCACGCTCTTCTGGCTTGTAGTGTTTCTGCTGATAGATTCACTGTTAGAGTGAATCCTGGGGTTGCTCTCTCGAGGAGTATCTTTGTGGTGTTCTCTGTATTTCCTGAATTTGAATGATGGCCTGCCTTGCTGGGTTGGGGAAGTTCTCCTGTATATTATCCTGTAGAGTGTTTTCCAACTTGGTTTCATTCTCCCCATCACTTTTGGGTACACCAATCAAACGTAGATTAGGTCTTTTCACATAATCCCATATTTCTTGGAGGCTTTGTTCATTTCTTTTTGCTTTTTTTCTTTAATCTTGCCTTCTTACTTTATTTCACTGAGTTGATTTTCAGTCTCTAATATCCCTTCTTCTGCTTGATGGAGTCAGCTATTGAAACTTACGTATGCTTTACGAAACTCTTGTGCTGTATTTTTCAGCTCCATCAGGTCGTTTACATTCTTCTCTAAACTGGTTATTCTAGTTAGCATTTTGTCTAACCTTTTTTCTAGGTTCCTAACTTCCTTGCACTGGGTTAGAACATGATCCTTTAGCTTGGAGAAGTTTGTTATTACCTACCTTCTAAAGCCTACTTCTGTCAATTTGTCAAACTCATTCTCCATCCATTTTGTTCCCTTGCTGGTGAGGAGTTGTGATTTTTTAGAAGAGAAGAGACATTCTGGTTCTTGAAATTTTCAAACTTTTTGCACCAGTTTCTTCCCATTGTTGTGGCTTTAGCTACCTTTTGTCTTTGAAGTTGGTGATCTTTGCATGGGGCCTCTGAGTGGCTGTCCTTTTTGTTGATATTGATACTATTCCTTTCTCTTTTTTAGTTTTCCTTCTAACAGTCAGACTGCAGGTCTGCTGCAGGTCTACTAGAGTTTGCTGGAGGTCAATTCCAGACTCTGCTTGCCTGAGTATCACCGGCGGAGGCTGCAGAATGCCAAAGATTGCTGCCTGATCATTTCTTTGGTAGCTTCATCCCAAAGGAGTACCTGTCAGATGCCAGGCAGAGCTCTCCTGTATGAGGTGTCTGTTGGTCCCTACAGGGAGGTGTCTCCCAGGCAGGCTGTAAGAATTTTAAGCCAGTGGATCTTAGCTTTCTGGTCTCTGTGGTGGGGGGAAGAGGGAGGTGGGACCCACCAAGCCAGACCACTTGGCTACCTCGCTTTTGCACTTTTTCCAGGGGACTGAGCAGTTCTGTTTCACTGGTGTTCCAGGCACCACTGGGGTATTAAAAAATTTTTTTTTGCATCTTGCTCAGTGTCTGTTCAAATGGCTGCCCAGTTTTGTGCTGGAAACCTGGGGCCCTGGCAATGTAGGTACTGGAGGGAATCTCCTGGTCAGGCTGTTGCTATTAGGCCATCTTGGACCTCCTCCCTTTATTAAATTTTCAGCTTCATTTCTATTTAATGGTAATTAGTATATAAAAATAAAATTGAATTTTGCACATTGACTTTAAATCCAGCCATCTTGCTAAATTTACTCAATTCTAAAATGTATACATATTCATCAGATTCTATATATTCCACATCATGTCAAGCACTAATAACTTTGCTTTCCCATGTAAATTTTAAGTCATATAAAATTTAATTTCGCATGTAAACTTTAACTCATTGTGGTGACTAAAACATTTAGTATGATGTTTTATATAAGTGGTGATGCTTCTTCTGTTAGGTAAAATTTGCCTTGGATCTCCTATACTTCTCTACATCTTATAAGTAAGCTATCAACTGCCCTCTTGTTCTACACTAGGTATTCAAGTACATTTAAATAGTGAACAGTCATAAAATCTAGAGCTCTTATTGCTCCCGAGGTGTATTTGCTCTCTAGTCTAATAAAGATAATGCCTCCCTCCAAGGCAAGGGGTAGGTTTGCTTTCAACCACTATAAAATATTTAAGTTCCCTAATCTTAGGGCTACTCAGCTGTGATCTTCACCTGCGTCATGCACAACATCAGCCTAGGCTGCTGCATCATCCTCTGGGACTTAGAGGACAAAGGGAATGAATACATCTGAGATGCTTATGGTGCTTGCCATGCTGAGAGAATCTGTCCTTGTCTGACACTCTTGTTCGTTCCTTCTTGTGTTAGTTTCCATGAAACAGCAAAAATACTTCCTTGAGCTTTCTTAAGTATGGTGATATCTCAAACTCTTCACAGTTTTTGACAGTTACTTCCAGATTTCCTTTTTAACCCCTGGATTATTTATTTGTTCCTGTGGATTTTCCTAGTGTTTGGAAATTTTCCCAACCTCAAAAAAATTGATGTCTAATTCAGCTTTATTTTGACTAGAAAGCAACCTGTATGATCTCAATTATTTTAAATTTGTTGAAGTTTGTTTTATGGCTCACAATATAGTGTAACTTGGCTTATGTTTTGCGAACCCTTGAAAAGAATGTGTATTTTTCTATTATTGAGTGGAGTGTTTTATAAGTGTCAACTGGATACTCTTATTGAGATAATGTCATTGAGTTCTTATGCATCCCTGGTAATTTCTTCCCAGTCATTTTATCAGTTATTGGGGGAAAGCTGTCACAGTTTTTAACAATAATTGTGGATTTGTTCGTTTCTCCTTGCAGTTTTACCAAGTTTTGCTTTGTTTGTTTTAAGCTCTGTTCTTAGTCACATGCACATTTAGGATTATTAAGTCTTCTTGTTGAGTTGAATCTTTATATAATTTGATCCCTATTTATATATTTTTGTATACTTGACCCATTATATAATATCTCTCCTACTGATGGTAATTTTATTTGCTTTGAATATATCTGCTTTACTTGATATTATTATTGCTATCCTTGCTTTATTTCAGTTAACGTTTGCATAATACACCTTTTTCCATCCTTTATATTCAACCTGTATAGAGCATTGTATTTGGGGTGAATTTCTTATAGATACCATATAGTTAGGTTATGATTTATAATCCAGTGTCAATTAATGTCTTTCAATTGGTATATTTAGGCCATTTATAGTTTATAATCATTGTTATCATAATATCAGTAATCACTGATAAATAGGGTTTATGTCTACCATTCACTTTTTTGTTTTCTGTTTTTTTTTCTCTGTTTTTTTTCTGTTTTTTTCCTCTTTAGTTGGTTGCTTAAAACTTGTTTTAGAATTTCATTTTGATTTATCAATAGTGTTTTTCATTGTATCTGTTTATGCAGGTTTTTTAGTAATGGCTCTAGATATTTCCTTATGCATACTAACTTATCACAGTCTACATGTATTGAAACTTTAAATTTTTTAAAAAATAAAATTCCTTTTATAGAGATAAGGATCTCCCTATGTTGCCCTGGCTGGCCTCAAACCCCTGGCCTCAAGTGATCCTCCCACCTCAACCTCCCAAAGGATACTTTATAAATTTGAGTAAAGACAGAAATCATTCCTCCTTCTGTGTCCCTTTAGCTTCCCCAGTTTACAATGGAATTGTCTCATATTTTTATACATATATTATCTGGTATATCTCATAAATCAGAGGGTATAAGTTTTGCTGCAATATCACACATCATTTAGAAAACTCGAGAGGAAAAGGAGAGAGCCTATTAGATTAGTTTACCCAACCACATTGATTCTTGGTCCAGATGTTCTAGGGTTACTTGTTTTATCATTTTCTTTCTGTTTAGAGAACTTCCCTCAGCCATTCTTGTAGAGTAAGTCTGCTGGCGACAAATTCTTTTATCCATTTTTCACCTCAGTATGTCTTGGTTTTTCCCTTCACTTCTGAAGGATATTTTCAGTGGATGTAAGATACTGAGTTGATCATGCTTTTCTCTCAAGACTTGAAAAATGTTGTGCAACTTCCTTCTGGCTTCTGTGGTTTCTAAGGGGAAATCTGCTGTCATTCTAATAATTTCTTATTCACAGCTATGGTGCTTTATTTTTTCTCTCTTGCTACTCTCAAATTTTTTATCTTTAGTTTCCAGAAGTTTAAATATTATATGTCATTTTGTAGTTTTCCTTGCTTAATTTTGAAAAGTTTCAGCCACTATTTTTCTTTCTTTTTCTTTTTGTTTGTTTCTTTATTTTTTTTTAGCCAGTGTCTCACTCCGTTGCCTAGGCTGGAATGCAGTGGCGCAATCTTGGCTCACTGCAACCTCCGCCTCCCAGGTTTATGTGATTCTCCTGCCTCAGCCTCCTGAGTAGCTGGGATTACAGGCTCCTTCCACCATGCCCGGCTAATTTTTTTGTAGCTTTTACTAGAGATGGGGTTTCACCATCTTGGCTAGGCTGGTCTCAAACTCCTGACCTCATGATCCACCCGCTTCAGCCTCCCGAAGGGCTAGGATTACAGGCATGAGCCACCACACTTGGCCTATTTTTCTAAGTACTTTTTCAGCTTCACACTCATTCTCTTTTCCTTTCTTCACTAGAATGCAACAAATGCTGAATATGTTCTATAGTTATGTAGGTTCCTGAGGCTCTCTTCATCATTTTAATCCAATCTATTTTCTCTCTGACATTTGGACTGGATTTTTTAATTGCTTTATTTACAGGTTTACAGATTCTTTCCTTTGCATCTAAATTTTGTTTTGAGTTTATCTAAAAATTTTTATTTATTATATTTTTCAGTTCTAAAGGTTCTGATAAGTTCTGTACAGTTTTTTGTAGTTCTTGAGCTTCCTGTCTTAGCTGGTACTGTCCATTTTTTTCATTTATTTCAAGCATGTTTGTAATAATTTGTTGAAGCATTTTATAATGGCTAATATAAAATGTTCAAATTAGCTGACATAATTGTGACATCTCTGTCAACTCAGTTTTCATTCATTGATCATCTTTTCTTAACTTTGTATCTTCCTGTTTCTTGGTATGATGAATGATTTTTTAAAATTAAAACAGGGGGATTGGGGTATTATGGTAGGAGATTCTGAACCTTGTTTAAACCCTCTGTTTTAGGGGCTTCCTCTGATACCACTCCACCAGAGGAAGGAGGAGGGATGCCACTTCATTACTGCCAGAGGTAATGAGTGCTTCACAAACGTTTCCTTTTGTTTGGCCTCTACTGACATCAAAGTGGGGGTATCATTTCTCCTGGGCAGTGGTTAAAACTCGACTCTTTACCCTATAGACTTTTCTGACATTATCCCAGGAAAAAACAACCGTATTATCATGCCCACTTAAGACAGCAAAGGCTTACAGGGGATCCTATAATTCTATCTTTACCAGACCATACCAATTTGGCAATTACCTATATTTGAGCATGTTTACTATTTTCATTATGTTTTTGTTTTCTCTCTGGCTTCCTGCTTTATTTATTTATTTTGCCATCTGGGCCCTTTCTTTGATTAATCAAATATGTTGTATAATTTAATTTTCTCTCTCTTATGTTGCTAGTTATACAGTATTTCACTTTAAGGTATGCTTTAGGGATCAGCAAATTCACTCTTGATGTGCTATAGTCTAATAAAAATACTTTTTCTATGTCACCTAAACAAATACCTTCATCTCACTTTTATTTTTGAAATACTTTTTCTGGGTGTAAAGTTATGGGTTGGCAGATAAATTGTTTCAGTCCTTTAAAGATGCCATTCCATTGCCTCTGGCTTTAGTTTTGTTGTTCTTTTTCTTGGCAAGAAATATTGCATAGGATTTCATTCCGTTATTGGAGGTGTGCCTTTATTTCTCTAAATGTTTTCATGATTTTCTTTTTGTCTTTTGTTTTTCACCAATATTATTATTACATGTCCTAGGTAATTTTCTATGTAATTATCCTATTTGGCATGGAAAGATTCTTTTTTTAATAGGTAAATGTCTTCCAAGATTTTTTGTAAAATTCTCAGTTATTACCATTTTAAATATTATTCTGCTTCATTTTTTCTCATTTCCATCTGGGTCTCCAATTAAGCTTACTTTAGAAACTTCTTATAAATTCTGCATAGCTCTAATTGTATTTCTGTATATTTTATTTTTAGTTCACTTCAGTTGGACTATTTGCTATTGAACCTTTATTCCACTTCACGCAAACTGCCTTTTAGTGTATTCAGCATTCTATCGAAATAACCTAATGATTCTTTAATTTCAAATATGTTGTCAGTCTTGACATTTTCATTTCATCATTTTGATTATACAGAGTGCCCAATTATCCATAAAATTCTCCATTTAATCTATTTTCCATGGATTTTTTGCCTATGTTTTGAATCTATTAATCATAATTTTTTAAAAAAATGTTTTCCCAGTTAAAGCCAATTTCTGGAACACCTGCAAAAGTGTTGCTATGGGTTCCCCCACCCCCAGCTCTTGGAAATAAAGTTTTATGATAAGCTTACAGTATTTTTTTTTTATTAAATGCCAGACAAAGTATGTGAAAAATAGAGATTATTACCCTGATAAAATTATTTTCCTGTAGCAAGGGTTCATTCACTCTTCCCTCCCTGGTGAGAAAGAATCCTATCTATTTATCTCGATGTAATGAGACTGGGCTAAATCAAGATAAGGCTGCCACCCTAATGTGTCTACTCTGGCCCTGTGGCGTTTTTAGCCAACAGTCTTTATTCCCTGTCCTTCACTGTCATGACTTAATTACTATTTTCAGTCTCACCCCTAAACATCTCTGATCTTCTTTCCAGTAGCTTTCTGTTTAGGTTATTTCTCAAACTCCACACAGCTACAGTACTCAGCAAATGTCCTAGAGATGAAGTGGACTGGCCAAATGTTTCCAGCCTCCTCTCCCCATTAGTGGTCTCAACTCGTGCAGTTTTCTTCTTGCCGAGCATTTACAAATGCCCAAGTGCAAAATGAGCTGTCGAAGGCCCACTCACATTCAGAGGTGCTTGAGTCAAGATTCCAAGGCCCTGGAGCTCTCACTGCTTTAGCAATTCTTCACTGACTTCGTACACATCATTTCTCTATTTAACTTGCTCTACTAATTTTGTCAAGCATGAATATTTGCCTGCTAATAGATAGTCCAATCAATTTGAAGGTAACATTAATGGTTTAAATGTAAACCTATTAGTCAGGTCAAATGGATTTGGGTGTATGGTAGGCATTCTTTTCTTTTCCAGAGAGTTAACTAATTAATCCCTACAATATAATTTACCTAATAATGATTTTCCTATTGATGTGAAGTATATTACTTTTTATATTAAAATTAAACGTAAAATTCCAATGGTTTCTATCAATATATACCTTCTTCAGAGCCACACTTAAAATTAAACTGACACATTAAAATATGTATATATAGTTGACTAGCAAATCTCTATTTTTGCTTTCAATTTTCATCATTTTTGTTGGTAGTCCCATGTAGGTATTATTTTAGATAAATAAATATTAAACCTAGGGATTCTTTTTTTAAATCAAAGAAGAAACAAATACTGGAGTTTTGAATGAAACAAAATTAAAACTCTTTTGTAGTGAATTGGTACTTTTACTACCTTAAAACTTCTTATTCAAGAAATAGTACATATCTCTCTATAATTTTTTATAATTTTTATAATGTGGTTTTACTTATTTCTTTATATGTTTATGAACTGATATTATATGATGAATATTGTGAGTGAGATGATTCTTTAAATATAATTTATAATAACATATCTGAAGTGGCTGTTTTATTGGTTCTGTCATGGGGTATGTTATTAAACTCTTACTTTTAAACTAATACATTTTTTCTTTTAATTGTAAAAACCGTCATGTGCAACTCAACAATTTATTGAAACATAAACTCTGCCTAAAAAAAGAAATAGGACATCCTCAGCACTCCCAAGACTATCCTCTCCCTCACACAAAGGTAATCACTATTCTAATATTTGTAGTGAGTACTCTCTTGCATTTTTATTGTATTATCACCTAACCATGCAGATAAAAAGTATCCTAGTTTTTGTTAATTTTGTATGCTCATAATTATTTTTTGACATTCTTTGTTGGTCAAAATTTCATTTGATATACATTTATGCTGTTTTTGATAGCTGTAGCTTGTGGAAATTTTCTGTTCTATAGAATATCATTGTATTTGTAATTTATTTAGTCCCTCTCTTGCTAATGGATATTCTTATTATTTCCATTATTGGTGGTTATATGTATAATACTGCATTGAATGTTTCTGTACATATTCCTTAGGAGTGTGCCTTGCTCTGGAGTAAAACCTAGATGGGAAAATTGGGGGATATTATTTTCATATTTAATACATAATATTAAACTTTTTCCAAAGTGACATTATTGATTTACATGCACACCAGTATAGGAGATGTCCTATTGATCCACATTTTGACAGATATTTTTAAAATTATAGTTACATAGATGACTTCAGTGATATCACATTGCTATTTTTATGGGAATTTCCCTCAGTAGAAATATGCTGGAGTGCATTTTTCTTGTGATTGTCACCATTTAGATGCTCCAATTTGAAAAATTTGGCCCAGGCGTGTTGCTGACTATTCTGCTTGACCTGTGACTTTTCTTCTTAATGTGTGGAAGTTTTTTTCTACATATTCTTAGTATGAACCATTTTTAGATCGTGTTGCAACTATTTTATAGCATCATGCAGTTTCCCTTTTCATAATCTGTAGGATGTCTCTAAGAGCAGAAGTGATCTCTCCTCTTTAATTCCATATCTTCTTTATTTGCTTCCATCTCTTTTTGTCTCCTGGTTAGTTTATTTTTATATCAATTTTATTGATCGTTCCAAGAAACTCGTTTCGATTTCAAAGCTTTTTTCCATTTTTTTGTTTTGGCTTTCTACATTATTAATTTTTGTACTTATTTCTTTTTTCTTTGTTGTTTATATTTTCTAGTTTCCTTATGTATCAACTTAAGTAATTGATTGGAGACTTCATTTTTATAATACAAAAATTTGGCCGGGTGCAGTGGCTCACGCCTGTAATCCCAGCATTTTGGGAGGCCAAGGCTGGCAGATCACCTGAAGTCAGGAGGTCGAGACCAGCCTGGCCAACATGGTGCAACCCGTCTCTACTAAAAATACAAAAATAGTCTGGCATAGTAGTACATGCCTGTAATCCCAGCTACTTGAAAGGCTGAGGCAGGAGAATCATTTGAACATGGGAGGTGGAGGTTTCAGTGAGCCAAGATCACACCACTGCACTCCAGCTTGGCCTACAGAGTGAGACTCCATCTCAAAAAGAAAAAAAAAAAAAGATAAAAATTTAATGCTATCATTTTTGCCCTAAGCAGTATTCCAAGTGCAGTTCACAAATTGTAATCTTTTATTTATTTAAAATATTAAATTATCTTTTATGATTTTTAACCCATAGTTATATTAAAGGGTGCTTATTAACATTCTAATATTTGGAGGAGTTCCCAAATATCTTTGTGTTATTGATTCCTTATGTATTTTCCCTGCAGTTCAAAAACATACTTTATATTCTTTTAATCCTCACTTATTTACTGAGAATTATTTCATGACAAGAATAGGGTCTACCTATTAGTCAGTGTTCTTCAGAGAAACAGAACCAACAGAATATCTAAAGATGTAGAAGGAAAGATCTATTATGGACATTGGCTTGCATGATTGCAGAGGCTGAGAGTTCCATAATCTGCCATCTGCAGGCAGGAGGGCCAAGAAAGCCACTGGTGCAACTCAGCCTATGTCAAAAGGCCAAAGGCCTGAGACCCTTAGAATGGAGGTGGAGGTGAGGTGGGGGCAGATGTGAGGGGATGGCAGGCACTAGTGTAAGTCCCCGAGTCAAAAGATGGGAAAAGTAGGAGCTCTGATGTCTCCGGATAGGAGAAGATGGATGCTCCAGGTCAAGAAGAAGGAGTAATTCAGCCGTCCTCTGCCTTTTCGTTCTGCTCTGGCCCATAATGGACTGGATCATGCTAGTCCATATTGGTGAGAGCCAATTTCTTTACTCAGTCTACTGATTCAAATGTTAATCTCTTCCAAAAATATCCTTACAGACATCACAAGAAATAATATTTTATCAGCTGTTGGGGCATCCCTAAACCCAGTTCAATCAACACATAAAATTAATCATCACAATTTACCCCATGAACATTCCAGCTGCACATTCCATGTTCACTTGAATAATGCACTTTTAGTCCAACACTGTTGTGCAGGTTATTATATAAATGCCAATTAGAGTAGGGTTGGTAAATTTTTGGTACCCTAAAGCTTTTTCTCCTAGTTCCATCAATAAATATGAGAGGAATATATATTGAAATTCCCAGCTATAACTTTAAATTAATGTACATCTTTCTGTTTTCTTGGTTTTGATTCATGCATTTTAAAGTTCTGTTTTTAAGCATATACACATTTATGATCATTATACTCCTATTATCATTATGAAATGTCATTCTTTGTCATTGCAACTATCCCTTGTCTTGGGGTCTACATCGTCTTATGGAACACAGCTGTTCCTGTTTTCTTACGATCAGTTTTTGTAGAGGATATCTCTTTTCATCCTTTCCAGTTTAACTCATTTGTATCTTTATATTTTGAAAGGGACTCTTGTAGATGGAATAAATATAATGCAGTCTTGATTGCTTTAGCCAACGTGATGGTCTATAATTTAATTTGAGTGATTAGAGAATTCATATTTAATGTATCCATCAATATGACTGAGTTTAAAATTTATCATCATGTTACTTATTCCTTATTTTCTCTTTATCTACCTTCTTTTAAACTGACATGTATTAAAATGATTCCATTTTAACTCATCTTTGGCTCATGAAACTTGTACCTGCTTATCTCGTATGTGTGTGTGTGTGTGAGAGAGAGAGAGACTGCTCTAGGATTCTCGTTTCCATCTTCAATGTATCATAATCAAATATCAAATAATATTATACCATCTCAGAATACTGTGAGAGCCACAGTGTAGGTTTACCTCCCTCCCTTTATCCCTTGGACTGTTGGTATCACCTAAGGATGTCTATACATAACTCCATGTATTTATCATATACGGACATGTGACAAATAAGTCAAAATATTGTGGTAATTTTTTCTTCAAATAATCAATTACCTTTAAAAGAGTTTTAAACATGAGAAAATGTTTTATACTTATCAATACATCTACCATTTCAAGTACTCTTCATTTATTTTTGGATTCAAGTTCCCATCCGGTGTCACTCTTTTTTCTTCCTGAAAGGGTTGATACGATATTTCGTACAGTGCTTAGTGCTGGTTTCCTGGCCATTAGTTTACTATTTTTGTTCAGCAGAAGTCTTTGTTTGGTCTTTGCTTTTACAGATATTTTTGCTGGAGATAGAATTCTAGGGATTTTTTTTTCCCCGAACTTTAAAGATATTTCTCCATTATCTTCTTATTTCGTAGTTATTGATGAGAACTCTGTTGCCATTCTTAGTTTCGCTTATGTGTATGTAATAGGATTTTTTTCTCTTTGTTAAGGTTTGTTAAGATTTTTCTCTTTATCTCTGATTTTCGGTGATGTGATTATTAATATATGCCTGCATGTGGTCCTCTTTGTGTTTATTCTGTTTGGTTTTTATTGAAATTTTGGGGATCTGTGAGGTCATCATTTGTATTAGTTTGGAAAATTGTACTCATTATTGTATCAAATATTTGTTAGATACCCCTTTTGTTTACTTCTTGGACTCTGATTTCACATGTTTTAGAGCTGGATATTTTCCACAGGCAATTCACACTCTGGCCATTTTTCTCAATAATATTACTCCCTATGCTTCATATTATTATAGTCTGTTTTGCAATGTTTGTTATTTTTTGAATACTTCTCTGGCAATCTCTACTAGAGTACTGTTAATCTTATTCAGTATATATTTTACTTCAGATTATTTTTTCTAGAAGTTATACATGATTTTTCCTTTTTTCTTGAGACGAGGTCTCGCTCTGTCACCTAGTGGTACAGTCACAGCTCACTGCTGCCTCAACCTCCTGGGATCAAGTGACCCTCTCACCTCTAATAATTTCTAGTACCTGTGTATTATCATAATTTTTTCATAAATTAGTTTTAAACACTTCACAAATAATTAAAGACCCTTACAGCCGTACCTGGTCATTTAACATCACTAGGTCTTTGTACTCTGGCATCAGACTTATTACTTCTACATACGCTATAAACTCCATAGTGTGGGTTCTTAGCTTGTCTTTAAGTGGTTAGTTTTCTTGTAGTGTATTTAAGAAATATGAAAAAAAGACTGGCTTTGTTTCATGTTTACAATATTCATTGCTTTCCATTCACTTATGGAGATCCAAATTTTCCACTGTTATTTTTCTTCAATCTGAAGAAACTTTAAAAATTTTCTACAATGAAAACCTGTTGGTTAAACACATACATTTTTGTGTATCTAAAACTTCTCTTTTTAATTTTTGTTTTTTGAAGGATATATTCTCTGTATTTGGAGAAATTCTGGTTGTGTAGTGTTTTGTTTTCTTACTACATTTTGAAGACATTCCTCCATTGTTTTCTGACTTGCATTGTTTTCAGCATGAAATTAATGACCTTTTTTCTAATTGTTGCTCCCCTGTGTGTAATTGTTTTGTGTTTTCCTGTGGTAAAGTGCAAGCATGGTTGTGGTTGCCTTTATTCCGATTGGGAATTAATTAGCCTTTTAGTCTTGCGGAATATTTTTCTAAAGAAAAAATTCAACTTTTTTCATTTTAACATGTTTCTCTTTAGTCTTTCTTTTCCTGTCTCCTCTCCTTCTGCGTCTCAAATTGTACATCTCTTTGGTACTAATATTGCTCTAAAATCACCGCTAGCTTGTTTCACTGTATTTTCCTCATCGGCGTGTTTACTAATCTTCTTATGTATAGTTTCCAATATGTTGTTAATCCCGCTGGGTGAATTTTTCACATATTCTATTTTTCAGTTTTGCAGTTTCAATGTTATTTTTGCAGTTTTCATTTCTCTACTCACATCCTACTCTGTTTACTTATTACGTCCATTGAATGCTTTATTTCCCTAGGTACGAATGTAGTATCTGCTTAAAAATAATTCTCTATTAATTTCATAGCGCTGACATTTCTGAGTCTCTTTCTATTGCTGTTTTCCTGGCTATATAATGCATTGGCCTTATATTTTTGGAACAATGTTTTAAAGAATTAAGTTTTTGTTACGTAACTTTAAAAGCTATTGGTTGTTTTATTTTCTTTTTTCCTTTAGAAGGTAGTTAAATTCTGCTGGCCTTTTTGAGACTTGTTTTTAGGCTTTGGTAGCAGAGGCTTAAAAAGAGGGGATTACTCACTTTAATACCCAGAAGCCTTCACTGTGTCCAGTCTCTGCTCTGGGTATTTGAAGCTTCTGTCTTTCTCTAGTTTCCTCCCTTCAATATTTTCATCCATCTTACGGATCCCCAGTGGCTGTACTCTTCCAAATTAAAACATATTCCTTTTCCTGTGCAACTAAATACATGGCCAGAAACTTCAGGGTGACTGCAAAAGCCTGGAACTCTCTTGCTGGGGAGCTTGCTCTTCGTAACTCAGCTGCACAAACCAGCTGCCCCAGTCTCACAGGTCTCTCAGCTCCGCCTCCTCGTCCTTCCTCCTGGGATTGTTTCACTCTGCTTAGCACTGCCTCTCTTACTGCAGTCGGCCTGCAGGCAAAAGCCACCTAGGTATCTTGCTGGTTTCCCATTTGTCAGGGATCACACTACCCCATATCTGAAAAGAACTGCATTGTATAATCTTTCCAGGTGCATGGTTGTTGAAGACAGATGGATGGTTAGTCTGGTGACAGATACTCCATTACAGCCTGAATCAGATATGTTACTCATTAGTATTTAATAACAATCTTATTTATGCCGGGCTCTAAAAACAAAGTATGAAAGGATGATTCTTTTTCTTCTATTCTCTGGAAGAACTAAGGTAATGTTACTATAATTTTATGAAAAAATTTAATAGGATTCATTGCTGCAATAAGTTTGAGATTTTCTTCTTAGGTACTTTCATAATACAAAATTCAATTTCTTTAACAGTTGAAAGACTGTTGTCTTTTTTTTTAGGAAAAATATCACAGGAGCCCTAAAAAATAGGTTTCTAAGAAAGAAAAAATGCTTAACTTCAGACTTTCACAAATCCTAATAGCCACTCCTTCCAAGTATTTTATATTGTAAAGTAAATATTCTGCCTTCAGACAAGTTATCATTTGTCTGTGGAAACAAGGAGACCCAGACAAGCAAGGACTAAGTAAGTAGAACACCCACGTGTTCTAGCTAAAAAAAAAAAAGTACTTGAAATATTTCAGCAGCTTGAGAGATGAATGAACCTTCCAAGTGAGTGTTTTTATAAAAGGGAGATAAAGGATGAATACAGGCAAAACTTTAACAAAATTGGACATTAAGAAGCAAGCTACATGCAAGGTTAACAAATGAACTATAAAATGACATGACAGACTTAGGAGCACATTTATCCTCATTTATTATTTTATAATTATTGCATACAGATCAAAGACTTACTCACATTAAATATAAATGTTGATGGGACATATTTAAAACAATGTGGCATTTAACTTAAACCGCTTAGGCAGCAACTCTTCCAGTTGCAAATGACATGAATTCAACTCAAACCAACTGAAGTGAAAAGGTACTGCATACTAAACACAGTTGATGGTAGGCTGTTGGCTTGGCCCAGCGACCTGCATTAGGCCCCAGGAAGCCAGATCAAACCAGAATGGAGGGTCTTGTGCCATATGCTACATAATCAGACTAAACTTTGAAACAGGCCAGTTTTATGAATAACAAGATTCCAGTCATCCTGAGCCAGCACAATAAGGAAGTCCCTTCCATTTAACTCTATAAGAAAATAACTTTGAAACAACCAGTCCGCCTCTTGTTCTCTATTTCTGCTTTCCTTAGCCCTTTTCTGTCCGTTAGGCCAGAATCCCTGGCTCAGCTCATTGGATTTATGCCATTTAATAGAATATATAAAATGTACATAGCTAACTGTCTAATGATAGACACTTGGATATTTCTGTTTGTGTGGGTGTGGGTGGGTGGGTGGGTGGGAGGGTGTGTGGGTGTTGAGGAGCAGGAGAAGGATGAAGAGAGAGATCCCCATAAGCTTAAATTTAGGTCTAAAACTATGTCAAAAGCAGAATGTATCAAAGCACATCCTAAAGCTTCTGAAACGTTAAACTTTTTGGCCTTTTTGTTAAGTCCATATATCTTCAATAATAACAAAAAGGTTGAAAAATCTGGACCATTTGACTTCAGAAAGAAACTGTGAGGCTTTGCAAATATTGTCATTTTGAAAATAGGACACGTTGGATGTCATAGTTTTTAGGAGCTTTACCCAACTGGGATGAACCTAGACAAGGAAGGAGAAAAGGGATATTAAACAGTAAAGTTGGGTTATGCTAAAGAGTGGTGATGAAGAAAAATAGCAAAGGCTGGAATGATGGGCTGACGGCCTAGGTTAGGAATTTTTCATGATAGACTTGGAATACTTGATTAAAGAAATCAAACTTCTATTTTAGTTAGTGAAGAACAAATAGAACAAAAGCATTTCCGAATCTCTTCTTTAGGCAGTGAATGTTTGAAATAAGTCAAGTCTGCTTTAAAATATTATATGTAGACATAAGGGTAGAAGCTTTTGTTATTTAGCTTTAACGCACGCTGCTCTCCAGTTTTTCTTTGCAAGGAAATACTTCAATGTCCTATTTCCTTCAGTTCTATACAATTAACTCTGGTATGTACAGCCAAATTCTAAAAGTAAAAATGTCTGTAAATGTAGCTTATGTTCTAAATCTCAACTTCAGGTAGAAAATAGCTTTCTTTTACAACTTTTAGGACATGTATCTCATAGCGCTATATATCGTCTTGATCCTGCAGATACACTGGAGGTTTTATATTTCTTGCAAGTAAATTATAAATAAATAGTACAGACTAACAGTATATCTTGAAGCTGTAACTCTTGGTAAAATGACCCTCTATAACAACATTAACTTAAATGTCTTATAAATTTAAACTGTTTCTTTTTTTGTTGTTGGGTTTATAGCAGGATTACTGTAAACAATTTCTATACAGACCTTGAGCTTTGTGGCTGATTTATACTTATTGTTGTTTATGCATTGTGACTCCTCTATATGTTACATTCTCACTTCTTAGGAAACTCACTTTACTGCAAGGCTTCTGTTCACTATTGCACCTATGTATTATAAAATATAAAAAAGCTCTTTCAGATGTTGGCCAGTTATTTTTTTCACTTGCCTTCTAAGACATATAAAATCACCTTATGATAGAGTTGGCGCTGTAATTTACATGCTTGGTTTAAAGCTATGAGAACTGGAGAAAAGCTGTAGGCACTCATTATGCCTAGTGCAATCATTCCTCCTCCTCTTTGCTTACTTGTAAAATCTGTTACAAAATCATCTTTTCCTATTTCTATGTTAAAATTATCCTGAGTATATCTTAGTACGAACATCTTGTATTAAGTAAAAATATTCTATACATTAAACAAATTGAACAAGATGAGAAACTGAATAATAAACACATTTAGATACTTAAGGCAATAAACTCAGAGTTTAGATGCTTTTCAGAAGAGGAAGAGCCACTCCATGGACAAAATATATTTGTTTCCTCAAGGATAAAGCATGTATCTGAACTTCATTTGGCTCTACCAGCTCCACAGAGGCGATGAGACAGGTTCAAGAGTCAACAGGATCTGTTTATTGAAGAAAGGCTGATAGAAAAATCTACTGTGGTAAAGTTCAAGGGAGCAGATCTAGAAGAAACAGACAGAAATAACAAAACAAGTATTTTGCCAAAACAAGTATATGGGATTGTTAAAAGAATAACTACTTAACCATTTTTTTTTACATAATGAAGTAAATTTTCTGTCATTTTTTAATCTTCAAGACAGTTTGTCAAATACTGTAGAATGAATTTCTGATACAGAAGGAAAGCAATGCCTGTCTTTTGTATGAAGAGTATAGAATCAAATCAACCTGAAAGATATGGTTTGCATCACTATATGCTCTTAATTGAATGTTAATTGAATGTTGAATGTGTTCTTAATTGAATGTTGTGACCTCGTTGCTATGCTGCAGTTCATTTGCCCATTTCTGCTAGAATTTATTTTGTTTTTTACAGCCATTTAAAAACTTCATTACTTTCCTTGTACCCAACTCTTGGCTTTCATTCATCAGCAGATGACCTTGTCTACTAATTCATTAAGAACACTGAAATTGATGAGTGAGAACCACATAAATCTATTTTATATGTGATGTGATGATGACTCAGTCTTTATTATTAGCATTATTTAGTGTTAGAGGCACTTTCTGCTGGTGTTTTTCATTATAGTATTATTTCCAAATAGCGTCTGTTTTTGTAGAAAGCCAGGAGTGAATAACTCTGCCCTGGAAACAAGGAACTAGTTCCTTGCAGACTGAAGCGCATCCCCAGACCTTAACTTGCCCGCTCCCATTTCAACGTATTATGGCTATGAGGCAGAGATGTTATATTAATATACCAAATTCTCATTTTGGCCAGCTTGCCTTTTAAAAAATGTGAGTCTTTTTCAGGAAATTGCTGGGAAGTATAGAGAATGAGGTACTAAAAGAAGAATTTACCAGCATGGCTCAAAAATCCCATCGTATTAACCTGGAGGTTGGCTGAAAAGCAGACTGGGGGCCAGGTATGCCCAAGACCACCAACAAATGATCTGCCTTCAGCAAACGTTAGCTAGGACCCTCAGAGTCCACTCTCCAAGTAGACCTTGACCTTGGCTTTAAAAGACTGGAACTAACGCTGATATAGTTTCTGTGAACTCAAGGTTGCATCCCTAGAACGACCCCAGTCCCCTTTAGGTGCCTGCCTGAGAAAATTCCAGGCTGCCCAAAGTAGTTACTGTTTGTTCCAGGCAACAGCTAAAGATGGGGCCCTTGTTCACTAGTGAGTATAGAAGTGCAGGACTCTAACTTTGACAAGGACTATTTAGCAAGCCCAGATGGCTCTTACGTGGAAAACCTGCCCTTCCTGCTTTTTGTAATTTTCACTTTCCAGACTCCACTGGCCCTACTTGCCTTCCTCCCCATTCCCTCATCCTCTTTTTAAGCATTCAGTCACCTCTGAATAAATCAAAGTTGAGTTCAGTCCATGCTACGCTTTTTCCTATTGTAATAGTTATTACAGATTAAAATATGTCTTTCACACTTTAAATTGTGCCAGTCTTTGTTTATCTTTGATACCACGCTAACAAATTCTTGCTCTGAGGAAGAATGGGGCACATTAAAAATATAACAATAAAGAAGACTTGTTCGGGGTTTTCCTCTCAGATCGGTGGGTATTCAAATTTGTCAGAAGTCCACATGGAACTTGAGTCACTTAGATTTGCTGAAAAACATAAAGTGAAGAGTTAAAATTAAAACAAGCATATAGTGTTTCTGATACATTGAAGACAATCCTAAGATAATCATAAATACAGAAGAAAAACAGAAAATAGATATTGAAATATACATTAGAATGCAAATTGGCAAAGATAAAATTAACATTTGAATCTTTATTATCATTACTAATAGTTTACATTTCTCTATGATAAGAAAGAGGCAGATTCAGGGAATGAGAAAACAATAAAAGATGCTAGGAAAGTATACAACTGAATAATAAAGAGCCTTAGATTCATCTGTAATAACGTATGGCAAAGCAAATTTTAGATGGATTGTATAGTTAAATGTTTAGAAAATCATTAGGAAGCTACCATATTTTATCAACTCTAATATCTGTGTATTTCAACATTTTCATATTGAAATAGAGATTCATCTTACAGTGAATGGCATGTCATAGTCTTATTATTTTTTAGGAGTGCATAAAATAATTGTGTATTTTATAATCAAAATACCTTGATTTTGATGAAGTCTGGTATATATAAAAGAAGGTAATGACTTATCTGATCTTGCATGAGAGAAAAGTTTCCAAGTAATGTGGAAATTTCTCTAAAATCATAATAGCTAAGCCAGACTCCATAAAGAAAGACTGCACAGGATAAAAATGCAAACTGTAATATCAAAAGTCAAACAACAAAATGAGAAAAAATTTGCAATGTAAGTGGCATATGGTAGGTTACTACACATTTTTTTCATTTTATATAATTTCATACTTAGAGAAAAGTTGGAAGGCTAATGTAAAAAATTCCAGTATGCCCTTCACACAAATTCTTGAAATCTTCATATTTTCCTGTATTTGCCTTAGTCTTATCTCTTTCTATAGAAAGCTAGATATATAGACAGATCGATGATGCTAGAAGACAGACAGATACACAATATAAATGTTATACATATATAACCTTTGAGAATAAATTACTGAGATGATATCTTTTAACCAACAAATGATTCAGTATGTATTTTCTAAAAACAAGAACATTCTCTTACATAATCATAGTACAATTATAAAAAACTAAAAAAATAACATTGATATGAAACTATTAAATTATTATTAACATTTCAATTATTATTTCAATATTGTCTTTTACAGGAAAAAAAGCCAAGAGTATGAGTTGCATTAACTTATTGTGTTTCTTCCATTTCCTTTAACCTGGAATATTTCTTTAATTTTACTTTATTTTTAATGACCTTGATTTTTTAATGATACAGGCAAGTTATTTTTTTAAATGTCATTAAATTTGAATTTGTCTCGTGTTTCTTCACTATTAAATAAACATCGTTTATTCTTGCCAGAAATACCCTAGAACTGGTGCTATGGTTTTTTTGTTACCTCATATCAAAAGGCACAGAATATCAATTTATCCCAATACTGGTGATGTAAACTACTTGATTAAATTTGTGTCTGCCATATTTATACACTGTAAAATTACTATATTTTATTTTGTAATACAAAAGTATCTTTTGTGTGGATATTTTGAGGGTTTGTAAATATCCTGTTAATCATCAAAGCTTCTCCCACTAGTTTTAGCAACCATTGATATACCTTGCCTGAAACAACTACTACTCTAATGGTTACTGTTCATAATTTCCTAATTCTATTAATCTTCCTATGAATATTAGGATGCCAATGTAAGCAAACACCCCTATCATTTTTTTATTTTTCTACTTATCTTCTAATTTTCTGATAGAAGTGTGGACTCATGGATTCTTATGTTATTTAACAGGTAATACCCAATTAAAATTATTTTATTTTGATACGTAAATTGCCCAAACATTGTCCAGTGGGGGCCTCTTAAATCCCTCTGTGGGCTGGGGTGTGTGTGTGAAGGGGTGTGGGGTATGTATTGTTGTGTTTCTTTTTTCCCTAAGCTGTCTGGCACAGAGATGTTGCACATTCATCCTCTACTTCATTACCCCAGCACTGGCACCAGCTGTCTTTCTAAAGAACCCTGGTTCCTTTTGGTGAAGATGGGCATTTAGTTTGGTAATTGTTACTAGGATGTCATTCTCCCAGCCTTTCTCAGAGGACAGAGCTAAAATATATATATTCACTTAGATAGATGGAGATAGTTTAAATACACGTAGATAGCTACAGCCATAGATATTCACATGTATACAGATATTTGGTAAAACTAGGTGTAATTATATATACGCACATCCATTAATCTATATAAATATATCTTTACCTATGTATGATGATATGTATCTGCCTATATATATTTAACTACACATAAATCTATATCCATATCTACTTATCTGTTTATATAAAACTGTGAGTTCTTCTTGGTGCCTTTGACTTTATCAAACATTACAGGATTCATTATAGTCTTTCCTTATTTATAACTTCCACATCTGACAGTGAGAAACCTGATCACCATTATCCATAAAACACTTACTTTTTATTTGTTTAGTATTAGAATGCACAAACTGCAATTTTACAATTGCTGTTTTTCTCCTTGTTTTAGGCTGAAAATATAGAATCTCAATACTGTGTACAAATGTCACTTGAATTAATTATTGCTTCTCCCCCAGTGTCCATTTAAAATAAGTTAAGTACATTTGTTTCTGTTTTAGGTTGGTATTTTTCCCCATCCCTGTTGATTTTGTGTGTGTGTGTGTGTGTGTGTGTGTGTAATATGAGACACATTAATACGTCTCCAAATGTCAACTATTCAAGAAAGTCTACTCAGAGAGGTGACTTTGCCTCCCTCCTACTCACACTCTTTCTAGTCCACCATTTTTCTCCCCATTCCAACAAATCATTGTAGGCATTCGAGTTATTAAAAAATGAGATATAGAAATTATATTTTATGTATAGAATCGTATCCTATTTACCACTGTAAATGACATCTTAGTTCAGGTTCTCCAGAAGCATGGCTTGAGTTAAGGGCATTGTCCACACTAGTTGTTGAGGATGTGTTCCCGGAGGCCTAGAGAGAGCAGAGCAGAGACAAGGACAAAATGAAGCAGATGTGAGTTTCGGAGGAAGTGAAATTCCGAGTGCCTGCAGTGGAATTGCTGCAGCTGTACGAGGGTGATTTCTGAAGGTTTCAGGTTCAATCGGGTAGGAGTTAAGAAACCAGGAAAAGCCCTGGTACCCTGCTCAGGGAAGAGAAACTAGATGGAGCAAGACATCGTCTGCTCCAACCTGCCTAACAAAATGCATCCACTGAGCTTAACTGAAGAGTTAGCCAAACAAAGGCAAGAAGACATGGATGAGGATATTGACAGAGCCATGAATTAGACTAACATGCCTGCAATCTCCCCTCACACACCTGTGACATCAAGGCTTCAAGGTCACCCCTAACCTTTCTAGCAACTGATAAAGAAATAAATTTAGTAGGTCAATTAAGGATGACCATAAGCTAAAATATAGGCAAATATAAAAGAACTGAAACTTCTCTTAGTAGTAAGATTGAACAGGAATTTCATCAGACTGACTTCATGAGTACTACTCTGTGAACTACTATGAGCAATTTCATGTACAACATGCACTCTCTAAAACCTGCAGCTTTTACTGTGACCTTCAGTTTGGGTGTATATTTTTATACTAAAGCAAAATTCAGTAAAAAATAGTAAAACACATATATTTCTTGAGGTCCATTTTTTTTTCTTATTGTACTTATAATTCCTAAATTGTTTTCCTAATGTGTCAGAAGAAGGTCTATTGAACTATGATTCCTTCTTTGATGCTAGAAGTGGAGTTTCTCTTACCTGGAAGGCTCTCCTTTCATGGATGTGGGAATAATGGCAGAACCAAGGTGACAAATTGGTGTGAAATACTGTCTCAGATTGCTCAAGGGCCTCTCTCTGTCTCTGCCTCTATCTCTTCTTATCTCTTTCTCTCCCTCATCTCTTACCTCACTACTTCTATACCTATTTAACTATACATAATCATTTCTCTATTTACCTATCAATTTATATTAATCTATGAGTTGATATTGGTGTCCTCAACTTCCACACAACACAGGATTGCAAAGACCTACTAGCTGTTGGGGAGTTTCCAGTTCCAAAATGTTCTCAAATTATAGAAAATGAGGGTTCACACAGGCTTCCTCCTGACCTCCCAGGACAGATCAGGAAGGCTGCATGAAGATGTGTGTGCCACGTGGCAGGAGGCACTTGGACACGCTGGGCTAGGTTAGGAGAACAGCATCCCAGCAGGGAATAGTTCTGAAACAAAGTCATATATGGCAGTTGAAGAAACGTAAAATAATTACCCCTACTGGTATTTACAATCTCTGCAGGGGAATCTACAGAGCAAAAGTTAAACCAATTTATGGGAGTTAAAGAGACACTTAATTTGTGAGGACAAACTTTAAAGAAACAAAGTGACCCCAAAAAGAACAGAAACATCATGAGGAAAAATTACGTCCAAAGTGAATTTCAACTAGATGCTGATTATAGTTCCAATTTTCATCAGCCGGTCTTTCAAGTCCTTTCAAACGCCCCAATATTATGGTTTTAGAAAACTATATATATTTTTATTATTATTATTTTTGAGACGGAGTCTTGCTCTGTTGCCAGGCTGGAGTGCAGTGGTATGATCTCGGCTCACTGCAACCTTTGACTCCTGGGTTCAAGCGATTCTTCCACCTCAGCCTCCTGAGTAGCTGGGACCACAGACGCGTGCCACCACGCCCAGCTAATTTTTTTGTATTTTTAGTAGAGACGGGGTTTCACCGTGTTGGTCAGGATGGTCTCGAGCTCTTGACCTCGTGATCCGCCTGCCTTGGCCTCCCATAGTGCTGGGATTACAGGCATGAGCCACTGCACCCGGCCTAGAAAACTACATTTAAAAGAGTTTGTCTTTGAGAACAAAAGGAAGTGACTTTACAATCTGTGAGGACCTGAAAAAGTTACTAAACCTCTCTAACCCAGTAAAGTTATCTATGAAATTTGGATAGGACTTTCGTCTTGATTTCAAATTTCTGATATTGAAGTAAGATGCTCTGCATAGTTTACCAAAAATGGGCATGACACATGGTAGGTAAGCAATAAATGGGAATCTTTCTTCCTCTCAGCCGAAGTTTCAGAATTTGTGCCAAGATCCATTTGGATAATGAATTCAAAGTATGTAGTAAGAAATATGATAATACTGGCCGGGCTCAGTGGCTCATGCCTATAATCCCAGCACTTTGGGAGGCCAAGGCGGGTGGATCAAGAAGTCAAGAGATTGAGACCATTCCGGACAACATGGTGAAACCCCGTCTCTACCAAAAATACAAAAATTATCTGGGCATGGTGATGTGCGCCTGTAGTCCCAGCTACTCAGGAAGGAGACTGAGGCGGGAGAATTGCTTGAACCCAGGAGGCAGAGGTTGCAGTGAGCCAAGATCACGCCATTGCACTCCAGCCTGGGTAATAAGAGCAAAACTCTGTCTCAAAAAAAAAAAAAAGAAAAAGAAAAAAAAGAAATATGATGATACTATGAAAATTATACTTTCCTACATAAGACTTCATGATTTCTTAAAAAACAACCAAACAAAAGTCAAAATCTTGGATTCTGTTCCTCTCCCTGCCCATTGCATACGTGGTACAATTATTATCTCTGTAACCCCGTTCTCTCATTTCATAACACTGAAAACCCTCCCATTGACCTCATATGGTTACTGTGAAAATCAAATAATAAAAATGTACACTACCAGCTATAAAATAATACAAAAACAGTAGGTGATGATAATATCAATGTCATGTTATCATAGTCATAAAGGTATAAGTGAAATACTAGACCCAGAGCAGAATATTGTATTTCTTTTCTTGAGTAGTTTCCTTATTTCAGTTGGTGGAAAAAATTTCTGTGGATAAAAGTATGGCATGGGAATAATTTTCAGATTTGAGTGTTTTTGGTAATTATCACCTGTAGAGTCACCTTGATGGCCCTTACATTCCACACCTGGGTCATAGACAGCAAAGCCTCTCGGTGTTAACAGTGTTCTTGAGTGCGGATGGAGAACAGCAGCCTTCACAGGGCATGGCAGTAAATCTCTAACGACGCACAATTCTTACCCAACATTCTCTACTCTTCCTGAGAGCGTTCATTAAAAAAAAAAAAAAAAGACAAAAACTCCCAACGCTGCATCCATTACTTAGAATACCATGATTCAAGAGGCTCCCAAGACTTCATAGGGTGAACTCACGTAAAGCTTCAATAACAACAAGGAAGATAGTGTAGTTAGAGGAAAATCCTCAGGCACTGTGTGTCTAAAAGCACTACAAGTACTCCCCAACTCCAGGGTCCTTTCTCAGTGCCACAGAATGCACGTTGGGGTGACCACCTCCTCTACTTCCTGGGTGTTCCTCGTCTTAGCACTCGAAGCTCCGTGTTCTAGAAATAACTCTTGAGTCCAGGTAACCCAGGATGGTTGTTCACGCCAGATGAGCTTTGTCTCCAGCTTACGAACCATCAGGATAGATGTGATGAACTGTGGTTTCAGGGAATTTCAGGCAAAAGTTTCCTGTAAGATCTGCATTCCACTGGGTCTTGCAGCAGGGTCAGTCTGGGTAACCTGGTGTGTCCAGGGATAAACCACCCACCAATGGAAGTATTTGCAAAAAAAAAAAGATGGTAAGCTTGGGTGTCTCCTGGGAAGTTTCAGACTTCAAACAACATATTATAGTTCACTAGTGAGTCCATCTCATTCCTATTTGGGACAAGGGTCAGATTAGATATCCAGGCATCCCAGAAGAAAGCATAGAGCTACCCTGTCCAGCTATAAGACTATCTTATCTTTTGTACTGTTAAGTTCTTCTCCTTGGTATCTAAAAAATCTAGAGTTGTAGAGAGACCAGCATAATCAGCCACTGGTGGGTGAGACTCTAACTTAGAATCCCCCAGATGCCTCCTCCTGGTGTTCATCACCATAATGGCCTCCCCTTGAATGTGGGCAGAGCAAGTGAACATGATGGAATTTCACTCCTGTGGTTGGATTCCTAACTTTGAATTCATCAAAAGGAGATTTTTCTGGTTGGGCCTGACTTTATTTAGGGAGCTATTTTAGCCCATGTGAAAGGACAGAAAGCTGCCCTCCTACTGACCTTAGAAGGAGACCAGCCGCCAGGCTGTGAGAGGAGGAGCCAAGAGAACCTTCCAGCAGCCTCTAAAAGTGAAAGCAGTCCCTGGAAGCTGAAGGGGCCAGCATTTGGCCTCTACACTCTGAAATCTGAAAGACGCCATCAACTTGCAGAGATAAATCTCATGACTCTTTAAAACCAAGAGTCAGTCTTGGTGCTGAAAAGTCAGTTCTTTAATGAATAAGAAGTAGCCGAACTTCTGGAAATGAATTTCAATAGATCACTCAGTGGATGATAGAAAAGATTGTGGGTTATGTAACACTCTGAAAAGGTCATGATCTTTAAGCCTCATCTAGAGACATCACAGGCACATGAAGAGGCTTGAAATTACGTTGAAAGCATTGTTTACCCATTGCTAATGACCAAATGGAATTTCACTTCTTTTGTTATTACGGCTATTTTCTAAGTGAATGGACGTGTACTTTGGTAAATGGGTTTAACCTTTCACAGATAGAAAAATAAGAGGATTTTCATTTAATCTCGCTTCTAAAAAGCTAATGCTGAAATGAAACTCCTCCAGCCATTGTATTTTTGAGCAACGCATTATATAACTTTATAATACTTAAAATTTTAATCATATGTATACAAAAGAGATCATTAGCATGCCTAATATCCTGAAAATGATACAGGTCAAAGTTATTATTGTGTACCTGGGAATGACATATATTTCTCTGACACAGTCGTTATTTCTTCACCTATTACAGTTGAAATTGTCAAATATTTAATTTTCCATGCTAAATTTAATCAAGAACGTGACTATTGTAGGCATACATATTTAACATCACTATCTAAAATGGCGTTGAATCGAACTCCAGTCTTGTAAAAAATTCACAAAAAAATAGAACTATCTAATACTACTTGAGGCCTTAGTTCAAATAATCAGAGAATAGAAGGAAGGTAAGAAAGTAAAAGATATATATATTCTACCTTCTTTCTGCTTTGAGTGGAGCAACCCTTGTTCTATCCTTTTCATTTCCATTATTGCAAGAATTCTTCTGAATTTTTCTTCCTCCTTCACCACTCTCCTCATTCATCTCTTCTCCTTTCTAAGCCAGCTCGACTCCTGATGCTTTCCATCATATATCATCTCCCCTCTCTTTGACTCTAATTCTTCTACTTCTTTTAACATAAAATAAAGTTAACCACCACCTTATTTTTGTTTATGTACAAGTCTCTCTTAGGTAGAACTTCATCTAACAAAGCTATTCCACGCAGCTTTTCATCCCATCTGCCTCTTTCACCTGCAAGAAAGCCCAGTGCTTCATGTCTAACCAGACAACAGCATCATCCTATCTGAATAAAATCAGATTTCAAACAATAATAGCGAAAACAAGTTGACTGGGTCTATTACAACTTGATGCTTTGCAGTATTGTCAATCAATTTTTCAGCACCAGTAAGACCACCTAGCGTTCACTGGCTCTGTTTTTCCATCCCAGGCATGCACTGCTGCACATCCTTATATAGAAGGCTATTATCACAGGAGTAATGACTACCAAGGTAACTGGACCTGCCACACCTTGCAGCACGGTTTCCAGCTTATGAGAAAAAGATGTGCATCCCAGAGCTGAAGAAACGGGGTCTCATTCAATGAGATGAAGCCATCTTGAAAAGGTTATTCACATACTATATCTCTTAAAATAAAACCAACTTCTGTCTTTTCCATTGGACTCATGTTTTATGATTTTTTAAATATCGTCTATTTTGCTTTGGGTGGAAGGATTGGAATCTGTTTAATTTTTTATTAAGAGCAGGGAAGTAGAAGGTAAAACAGTTGTTTAATGTGTATCATTATAAACTTTTAACAAGTTTGCAAAATATTATGTTATCTATGTTCATGATTATTTCAACATAGGATCTGTTTTAAAACACAGGGAATCCATCATTTTCACTTCTTCTGCCTACTTTTGTCTTTTATCCTTGTTTTCAATTGTATTTAGTTGACATGATTCTGAGCAATCTCATTTCACTTCCTTATCATTTTTTGTTGCTCTTCCAAAACATCGTGTAGTCAGGCTCATCAGCTCCACAGTACGGGACTTTCAGCCAGACTCCTTCTTCCACAATTTGATTGACAGAACTTTCTGTTCTCTGCATTGCCTTCGATGTTGATTTTATTTTATCTGTAATTTTGCTTCGGGCATAGTCTGTTTTCTGTAGTTTTTTTTTCCCCCCTTGGTTAAATATATATTACTCCTTCTTTGATTTTGTGAACAAGAATATCAAAATGTTATTTTTATTTTTATGTCAACAAACTGTCTGAAATGAAAAAAATCTTATTTTGGGTGTTCAAGGATAACCCCCACATTACTCTCAGCAATTGATATAAAATTGTAAATTAATTTCCTTTACACCTTAAGTAAGAATTAAAATACTTAGAGGATACTGTTGTACTGCCATGCACTGATTTTGATAATGGGTGTTGAAACACTGAGTTCAAAAGAACTGGGGGTTATGGACAGAAAGGTGATAGCAAGAGGAAACTCTTTATGAGAGTAGACACCTTAAACAATAGGGAAGGCAATGACGCTCAGCTTCCTGAAACAAATGTCCCCAAAGACTATCTGATTACATCTCAGCCTATCCCCTGAGTTAGTACCAAAAACATAATAGGCACTTAAAACATGTCTGCCAGGAAATTAGGTAAATGCATGAACTAATATATTAAAGGTAATATTTTCATAAAAATGGAAAAACAGAGAAAGAGAGAGAGAGCAAAACAGAATATAATCACATGAGTTCAGCAATTTCTTCCTCTCTCTATTCATTTCTAAACACCTCCAGGATTTCCTGACTTAAGAATTTTAAGAACCAATTTCCTTTAAATCACCCAACTTCGCTATAGTAATGGGTTTAATAGGTTGCTTGGCTGCTCACTTTATAACCACAGCACTTCATATTATGCAGCATTTTAAAGTTTACTGAGTGTTTTACAAAATGCATTATCTCATTTAAATTCATCTTCTATGAATGATTTCATACTGCCCAGATGAGTGTCAGAATACCTTAACAAAAGTTTAAAACAAAAATGATCATATTGCATGATGAATACAGCTCTGCTCACAAATTTTTTATAAAATGGTTACAAGCACACATTGTATTTGCATTTAAGCTTGCAGGCAGGAAAGTGATATCCGGAAAATACACTCACCAGATAGATGAACTACAGCTCTACTTAAATCTATCATTGGTTGTTTCACATATAGGACAAGGAAACTGAAAAGCTTGTTCAGGCTGGAAAATTCAATTATATATTATTTATTTATTTATTTATTATTTTATTATTTTTTTTAGATGGAGTAGGCTCTGTAGCCAGGCTGCAGTGCAGTGGCGTGATTTTGGCTCACTGCAACTTCCGTCTCCTGGGTTCAAGCGATTCTCCTGCCTCAGCCTCCTGAGTAGCTGGGACTATAGGCATGTTCCACAGCACCCGGCCAACTTTTTTGCATTTTTTAGTAGACACGTGGTTTCACCATGTTGGCCAGGATAATCTCAATCTCCTGACCTTGTGATCCACCGGCCTTGGTCTCCCAAAGTGCTGGGATTACAGGTGTGAGCCACTGTGCCTGGCCTAATTATAATTTTAAATGAGGGAGAAGGTGCATGTGATCACCCTCATCCCAAACCCTGGGGGTCATTTGGAGGTTAGGATTTGAGCACCCTGGTGGCCTCCCCAGGTGGGCTGGGCGGTGTGGGGAGGGCTCATTCTGATCCAGACAGTAGGGCTGCACTGACAGGAGAGAACCCAGCAACAAAAACCACCCAGAGGTCACCATGCACCAGTCATCAAAACAATGTCAAGAAATACTTCCTCCAAACAGGACAAACCATATCCCCAAACCCTGACCCAGAGCTTACCTGGCTGCAGTTGAGACAGGATGTTTCAAGCTAAAAATTCTAAAACAGGAGACAGTTGTCCTGGAGAGTCTTTGCATAGTACAACTCATTCCCACACTACTGGGGGCCCAGGCCCCCACAACCTTAAACTTCCTAGATGCATCAGTGCTGAGTTCCACGTTCATAATACACATCATGATCACTTTTCAGTAGAACACATGGCCCTTACGCTCACCTAGATAATTAACTGATTAGCCTAATAAAAAAACATACTATTTTACAACAGCTCACTGTTCTATAGAAATCAAATGATGTGATTTCAAATGTCATGTTTTGAATATTTGAGTTTCAATCCCCTCATTAATCACCGTCAGTAAACTGATTCATTACAGGTATTAATTCCATTTTTTTCTGTTGCTGTCAGATTGTCAATTCCACAAGCATAAAGTGTCATTATAGAACTTATTATCAGTATAAAATTTCTGCAAAGATTACAGAGATTTGGCTTGATAACAGCAAAATAAGTCAAGACTGATGGAGAATAATTACTTCAAATGGTTAAATTAAACAATTGGTCTTTTCAGCTGGAAATAAAGCCCTATTATCAGTCCTGGACTATCTTTTGGAGAAGATGGATTCTGCCCCAAGTGCTTTCTCAGAGTTTGGGGCTGAGACCTGCCTTCCCCATACCATTATCCTTTCCAGTTAACTTCTGTCATTTGCTGGCTTCAAGGAAGCAGCAGGCTCAGAGCCTTTCAGAAGTCTTTGAAATCAAGGGTAAGGCTCTCTGATTTATTTCCCTCTTTTCCCTTTAAATAGCATTCAAGTGCTGCAGGAATTAAACAGTGCATGATTTTGCCTGGCGAATTTTAGGATATGTGAAATTAATCTTATAAAGCATGGCTTCGGTGTGTGTAACTGTTCTACTTTCACTGCAACTTTAAGCACATAAGAATGAAAATGAATTGCTGATGACAAAGCAATTACTCCGCTCTTGTAGTTCAAGTTAAGCTGAAATAAAAGTACTTCTGTTGCAATGAAATAAATAAGCCACTTGGTTACATATATAGAGAAGATCTGGGTGGAAACCTCTTTCATATTTTTATTTTTACATGCATGAATTCAGTTTTCTTTTTAGGGTTCCAAGAAGATAAGGACTAGAAGAGGAAACGATTACCTGCGGAATCCCACTATTTTCCAGGCTCAGCATCCAGTGGACCTTCTCACTGGTCCCTGAACAGAGATACAGGTCTTCTCTAAGATTCACACAACTTTTCTTAAGTGGTTGAGTCGATGTCATATATCTCTGAACCACGTGTTCTGTCTTTGTTTTTTTTTTTTTTTGTACTGCTGTAACAGAATACCACAAACTGCATAATTTATGAATAAAATAAATTTACCTTGTATGGTTCTGGAGGCCAGGAAGTCCAATAGCAAGGTGCCGGCATCTGGTGAGGCCTTCTTGCTGTATCATCCCGCAGCAGAAGGTGAAGGGGCAAGACACAGCAAGAGAGCAGGAGGGCTGAGCTCACTTGCATAACAAACCCATTCTCTCAAGAACAGACCCACTTCTGCTATAACAACATTATTCCTTTCACGAGGGCAGAACTCTCATGATCTAATCACCTCTTAAAGATTCCACGTCTCAACAACCTTGCTTTGGGGATTAAGTTTCCAACACATAAACTTTGGGGGACACAAGTGAACCACGGCATGCCTAAAGATAGTATAGTACCATCAAGAAGTCAGAATGTTTTAGGTATCCAGAAAGCCAATCCAAACATCTCCTTCATCTTAATAAAGTCGCAGAGGTCTGGCTGTTCAGTGTTCTCTGAAGAAGGACTTACATGCTGAGTCTTTTTTTCTAGAACAGACTGAGCTACTCTGCAAATCTCAGTAAAGCCTGCACTAGAGAAAGAGAAATGTCTACCCAATTTTTGCACTGACGCTTCAATTATATTTTTCCATATGATCCTCTGCAGCAGAAGTTAAGGTGACAGCATTCATCCTCTGAAATCTGTGGAAGACATTGTTGGCTTGTACTTACTGAAAGGAAGACAAAGGTGGCTAGACAATAGAACTGGAGTATACACGCTCTAGCAATCCCGGCTCGGAGACAATGTAGACTCTGAGTCTGTGTGCATGAACCCTGTGAAGACCTAAGCTATTCACTTAGCAGCCACAGAGAACACCGCTATGAATAGGGCACTAGTCCTCAAGGGTAAGGGCTCTTAGTGCATCAACTGACCATATTCATTTCGGGGCTTGGGCAAGCCTCTCCTCACGAGCCCTGGAGAAGCTTAAAAATATGTCTGGCCTTTAGAGAATACCTAATTGTCTAAGACAACATTGAAAAATGTCTAACATAGAGAAATGAAACAGTCTGTATTATTGGGACCCTGAGCCTATGGGTCCTGACTCTGGCCCTGACTCCCCCATGCAGTAAGAGTCATATGAGGGCTGGATTACTGAATCCATTAACTAGAAGTGAGCACTAATTAGTCTCCTCCAAAGCAGACCATGCAAAGTCTTACCCAGGCACAGCTATTTAAATAATGGTCAGTATCCACCAGGCTTCCTTGTATTGGAATGATAAATGTGACCCATATACATAAGTACTCCAATCTCACCCTTCACCTCTCACTACCGTTGACTGCAAGTTTTCCCCAGAATCTCACTTCCAGATATAACTAAACATTTCCAGAATAATTATATAGGCTACAAGAATATCCCCTAGAACCTAAACTTTACTTCTCCCCTAAACTTTACAAGCTGGAGAGAAGCTCTGAGTCATGTAAAACAGGGCGATGTCCACATCTCCAGCTCTTTCTGCTTCATTTCTCCTCACAGTCCGCCCGTTGCTGCCCACGTCACTGTCAGCCTCTCCAGAGTGACAACCGTGCTGCCGGCGGGTTCATGCAGGTTGTCCTCTTCACAGGACTCACTGCAGTGGGACCTGCTGTCCCTTCTGGGCCATTCTTTTTGGTGGGAGTCTGGCTCACTGTCATGCTTCTGAGCCCCTAGTGATATGGTTCTTATCTTTATATCACGGCTTCTTCCCCAGGATGCTGCATCAGAGTTTGCAAGTTGGGGTTGGGAGGCAAGAATGCCCTCAAGTGGAATGCAGACCCTCGCTCCAGACACATCCAGGCGTGCTGCACTGGAGTCATCCTGTATGTGTGACAATTCTTTTTTCCTTTTTTCTTTTTGAGATGGAGTCTCACTCTTGTCACCTAGGCTGGAGTGCAGTGGCACAGTCTCGGCTCACTGCAACCTCCTCCTCCCGGTTCAAGCGATTCTCCTGCCTCAGCCTCCCGGGTAGCTGGGATTACAGGTGCACACCACCACGCCCAGCTAACTTTGTATATTTGGTAGAGACGGGGTTTTGCCACATTGGTGAGGCTGGTCTCAAACTCCTGACCTCAGGTGATTCTCCCACCTTGGCCTCCCAAAGTAATGGGATTCCATGTGTGAGGCACCACACCCGGCCGATTCTCTTGAAATCCCAGTGATATCCCTCTTATGTCCAATGTCCTTCAGAGACTTCAAGTCAGTTGTGCAAATAACACCCACACAGATGCTGCCATAGATGATGAGGACAAAAGGTTTGCCGAACACGCAAGGTCCCTGCTCCACTCTAATGGAGGGAGGGAGAGATATGTATGTAAACGTAACAGTAGACGACGTAACTTTTAAAATCATTTTCCCAAACACAAATGATGGTAAGAAGAAGGACCAGTGAAGGTTTGGAAAGAGGGCAGAAGGTTTATCTGAGGAGAAGACCTAAACGTTTGGAATCAAATGCTACATGAAGAGATGGGGCAAGGGCAGAGGAACTGCAGGTGCAAAGACAGAGAGAAATGAAACTTGTGCAACTGAGGACAAGAGAAGGGCAGGGAGGCTGAGTCCAGGGCATAGGGACAAAGTCACAGGAAGAGGAGAGATGGGTGGGCAGGGCCCTGCAGGTGTGATGAGACGTGTGGATTTCCTTCTCATTGTGAAGGACTCTGGAGGATTTAAGCCTGATTGCAGCTTAATCTGATTTTCCTTTTAAAAGATCACTCTGACTTCTATGCAGAGAATAGACTGAAGGAAACCAGGAAAACCAGTTTTAGTTAGGAAAATGGTGCATTTGAGGATGACAGTGGCCTGGTCCATGACCTCCTCCTCAACATCTGTGAGTTTTGAAGCGAGGCCAAGTGGACACACTCAACCCATGTTGTCCCTTTTCACCTTGCTTTCTCCTGTTCCTGACAAGGGTGATGCATTCACATTTTGGACACAGTGGCCCCCATGGCCAAACTCCGTCCATACCTGTCAGCTCTCTGGGTAAGAGTGTTCACACCCACCACATTGCACAAGCTCTGGAAGAGCAAGCCTCCATGTCTTGGCTTCCCATAGTGTGACCTAGAATGGTGGGGACAGCGTGTCTCCTTGGCACTGTGCTACATCCCTCTTGTGCAAGGGTACAGCCACAGAAAGGTGGCTCTGGGCCTTCTGCAGCATAGGGCCCAGGTCTAGTGACAGTGTCAACCCAAACAAGGACAGCAGCAATTAAAGTGGCCATTTACTGTCCTCTGCAGGATGTATTTTGCAACTGAGCCATTCACTGTGCTGCAGGCCTGAATACCCATTAGATTGGTACATCTCTGAGTATCAATTGAAGAGAGGGTCCATGCTCCTCAAAGAGATTCTCCATTCCAGAAAAACTGAAGGATATGCAGATACCAGTGTTAAGTACAATTAAATGTTTCATGACATTAAAATCTTCTCTTAGTTTTTTTTCTTTGTTAAGATAATTTTTTCTTAGTTAAGATAATTGCCTTTCTGGAGTTCACACTCCAACAAAATCTTTCATATTATCAGCCAAATATTATGAAAATATATTCTCCATGAATTCATTTAGCAAGCATTGGACATAAACATTGTCATCTCTATTTTATAGATGAAGTAAGTGATGATTAAAAAAGATTAAGCCACTGAAGAATGTACCACGCAGGTCTAGACTTCCAAGTTGTTTGGATCTACCTTTAGAGCCTTTGGAAGACTCTAAAGAGCTGACAAATCCAACAGCTCATCTCCTCTAACTCTTCGCCATATTCCAAACTGGAACCCAAAGACTGAAAGAATAATGTCAAATCTGGGAGTAAAGACTCTTGCTCTCCCTCCCAGTTCTTACCGTGCCACTTAACAACTGCTCAGTTCCTCTCTGGCTTCACACACACACACACACACACACACACACCCCATGGCTACAGAGAGTGGCGTCTTTGTAATTTATTTTCTTTGTGTGGGAACTGAGTACCGTTAACATTTTGCCATTTCAAGAAGGATATATAAAGATACGCTCTGCATCCCATTGTGGCTGGATTGAGGGCAAGGTTAGAAATAGAGGTTAAAGTATGTGTGTTGCTGGAGGAAAAGCATATTTTTACGTTCCCTTTTTCTACTTGGCAAGCAGATGGTTGGAACCTTCTATGAGTGCCAGTGAGAAACAGCTGGCAAATCAAAACATACTGCAAGTGGTTAGAAGTGCTTATGAGCATTTGGAAGAAACAACACTTTTGAAAGAGGGGAAAAGTTCAAGCCATACTTAACATGCAGAGATGAGCTTGAAGCAGGAAGCTGGAATGCTGCAGAAACTGTGAGCAGACGCAGGATCCAGCATGGATTGCCAGCCCTCCTCAAAAGGTGCCTGCCTGGATAGAATGCAGTGACCATAATGCCCCTGAAAGGAAAGGTAATTCAGAGAAAATGAGGAAGAGAGCGGGAGAGGGAGAGAGACCAAGAGGACAGGGAGGGAACAGCAGGAGATCGGGAGGAAAAGGGCAGAGCCAGAGAATCAGGGTGATGAGTGGGAAGAACAAAGGAGAGACGACTGAGGGTGCCTCCCCACTGGAGGGGTCAGCTCATCTCTGAATTCTGGAGTTCTCACTTGTTTCCATATTCCTTCGACGTGACTCTCCCTTTGAGCATTTAAAGCCAAACACTTGGTCCCTAGCACCTCCTGTTTTTATTCACAGAAAAAGAAAGCGATGCTGACAAGCAGGACAGAATGGGAGGATCTTCAAAGCTCTTTCTGAATGGGCTGACTCCCAAACTGAAGTTGGGAGCAAACATGTGAAACACTTCCCAGGCCCACTCAGACCCACACAGGTTCGTGGGCAGGTACCCAGAATGGCGAGATCCTCCCACAGGTCACAATGAGGAGTTCAAATTACTATAGAAGTGTGAATCGTGACTAGTATCAGATGTGCTTGGAATCCTCGCACCAGGCTGTCTGTGTGTGACAATGGGCTGGTCACTTACACTCTGGGAGCCTTGGTTGCCTTCTTTGGGATATGTGGGTAACAATACCCACCTCATAGTTTGACATGAGAATGAAGTGAGACAAACACTCAAATGATCAAACAAAACGTTCTAAACACTTGGAGATGTTCCTTTAATTTCAAAGAATATTTCACTGATGACCTCAGAAAATAGTCATGGGCCGTAACAGTGATAAACCTATAACAGATAATCACTACCCCACATTATTCTATGATTGACAGTAGCCATTTATGGTCATTAGTATTTCCATTCACTTTTTGCTATTTTTATATTTTAAAAAGTTTCCTTTTCTCGAGTATATGTGGGAGTCATGAGGATTATGGATTTCAAAAAGGGTAGGTCAAACATCTAAAATGTTTATGTCAGAGACTCTAAAAAATAGTATTCCTACTTTGAATATTTTGGTGAAATTTGGTCAAGGCAGATAAGGTAATTCAAATATTTACTCCATAATCGGAAACTATTCAACAGCCTATGTACAGAAACAGTGTGAAATGACCAAACATACCAGATGACTTGGGTTCCATATAATTGTCCAGTAAATTTGAGAAATATATTTACACTTTTGGTGCCTGAATATGCTCATTTACAAAATATGCATTATGTGGTCCTAAGATGTCTTCTTACTTAGGAAATTCCTTGCTATGTGTGGGACCTGAGGTTTCTTTGCTGATTAGATCCCAGGTAAATTTATAAAGGAAAATTTGCTGTGTTTCCCAGCCTTGCTAGATTTCTTCCTTGACCCCTTCTCACGTCCATCCTCATCCACGCTGCCTTCTGAAGACCTAAGCTTTCCCACCATGGCACCCTCCAGAATTCTCTCTAGTCAAATTGGAGAAGGTCCTAAACTGAACCTTCCTCTGATCACATTAACTTTATTTGGACTCTTTCCCATTTGTTAAGTTTTCGTTAAATAAGTCCTATTAAGGTTGTAGACAAGACAGAGATGAGAATCAAGATGTGAGTGTTGAAGGGAAGAATCACTGGAAGGCAGATCTGAACTGACCTCTGTCCACTGCATCAAGTGTAGGTCCAGCCCAGAGGCCTTGGAAATCATTGGCTAGCTCCACTCCTCCCAACATTTTAGCACTTCTGTAGTTCAAAGGACAAGTTTTTGAAAGTAGAAATCATTGGAGGAAAAGTCTCTATATTGTAAAGACCCAATATCTAAATCTAATTATCATGAAAATTAATATATTTGATTTTCAACCATCTGGCTCAATTTTTTTTCTCTGTACATCCAAAAAAACAAAGATTTTTTTTAATGGTTAGAAAGCTTCTTTATATCAAACTGGAACTTAGCTCCCTCTATTTTTAAACTTTTGGTCCCAGATCTACCCACTGGAGCAGCTCGCCCGAACTGCTTTCTGCTTCAACACATACCATGTGTGGAACAGACTCCTCTGGGAGTAAAACAGCCATGATCATTAATGGTGTATCAAAAATGCCGCATGTCTGAATTGCTATACTAAAAGATCCTGATACTAAAAGATCAGAGGTGATGTACACACAGTTCCTAGCGCAATAGCTTGTTTTACTCTTTAAGAAAACATATTCACGCATTCTTCCATCCATCCCTTCATTAACATACATTTATTTATTGACTCCTATGGGCAAGGACCATGTGGTCAAAGCAAGCAAACAACCAACAGGGAAACTCTTTTCCTCAGGAAAAAAAAAAGTGATACTTTAAATATAGTTTTGATTCTTCTCTACTTTGTAAAATACCTCTATAGTCTGTGCAAACAAATCTCTGAACTGTGGTTAGGGAGTGCTCTGGGGGGATTTATGAAACAATGTTCACCTCTTTGTGTCTAATATTGTTTCAGATGGTGAAAACTTCTCTCATGTTCCCCTTTGCCTTCTCACACTTTCTATATTTATTTCTCCTTGACCTGCCTTCAAAATCTTTCACCTTATTTGTTGTTCATCTTTAAGCCAGCGTTTTCATCGGAACAAAAAATGAAGTTCGTATGTGGTGAAAGAGTTGAAGAAATAAGAAAATCAGGAGTTTGAAATTCTTCGGAAACTGAAGAAAAGAGCCAAGAATGAGAGTGGGAGAAGAGAAAGGACAGTGGATTGAGTGGAGTGAGTTAAATAAGGGTGGAAAAGAGTTTCGCTATGGGCTAGTTCCCACCACACATTCAGCTGTGACTTCATCCAGCCCTGGAGAGCTGTGAGACTGCGGTCTCATGAGTTAAAGTTTCTGAAATGGGGGATTAAGCAGCTGTGAGGATGAAGGTTCTAGATGCTATCACTTTGGGCACCAAAGTAACAAGTGGTGATGCAACACACAGCATGGGTAAAAATGGGACCTAAACATAACCTAAAGGTTACAGCATTGTCAATATATGGGGGCAACCACTCATTAACACAATGCTCTGTGTAGATGACATGAACTACACAACACATACATTTCACTCCTTAACTGAAATAATAATAGGTGGGGAAAGGTGCTAGGGAAGTAGAAGAATGCTCACCACATAAAAACATTTTATAGACAGGCTCGGTGGCTCATGCCGATAATCCCAGCACTTTGGGAGGCCTAGGCAGGTGGATGACCTGAGGCCGGGAGTTCGAGACCATCCTGACCACCGTGGAGAAACCCTGTTTATACTAAAAATACAAAATTAGCTGGGCATGGTAGCGCATGCCTGTAATCGCAGCTACTTGGGAGGCTGAGGCAGGAGAATCGCTTGAACCCAGGAGGTAGAGGTTGCAGTGAGTGAAGATTGTGCCACTGCACTCCAGCCTGGGCAACAAGAGCTAAACTCTGTCTCAAAAAACAAAACAAAACAAAACAGAAACATTTTATAATCATTGGGCCTTAGGAAAACAAGAAGCATACCATCTTGGGAGCTGCATGTATTGTTTGGGTGGGTGGGGGAGGAATTCTACTTTCATTGAGACAAAGAAGTAAAATGAGCCATGTGTGAAGGTTTGAAGGGGTAGAGTGAAATAGCTCTCAGCCATCTTTCTATGTCCACTACAGTCACAGCAGCGACACACAATGCACAGCAGTAATGTTGGGTTTGCAGGAAAGGTGGGAGCAGGAGACACACCGCATGGGGTTAATTACACACCATGTGGGGTTAATTGCACCACATACGTAATTGCTAATCCAGACCCTCTCTACTTCCGCAGGCTGAATTGCTCCCTGAAATGGATGCTTTTAAGAGTCAACAATGTTGGACAATTTATTTACAGTAATATAGGGATTCCAGATGGTGCAATGCAAAGGAATAGGAAGAAAATGAGTCATCAAAGACAGCCAGGTGCAGTGATGCATGCCTGTAATCCAGGGAAACCAAGGCAGGAAGATCACTTGAGCCCAAGAGTTCAAGACTGGCTTAAGAACCATAGTGAGACCCTGTCTCTACAATTATTTTTGAATTAGCCAGCATAGTGGCACACGCTTTTGGCCTCAGCTACCTGAGAGGTTGAGGTGGGAGGATCATTTGAGCCCAGGAGGTTGAGGCTGCAATGAACTGTGATCCTACCACTGCACTGTAGCCTGGGTAACAGAGCAAGACCCTGTCTCAAGTTAAACAAACAAACAAGCAAACAAACAAACAAACAGTATGGGCAGAAATGGATAACGGCAAGAAATGAAGTGTGGAGAGATTGACAGGTGTCTGTAGTGCAAGTTTAACTTCAATGTGAATTTCATACGAAATCTCAGTTGACTCAGCATCACAGGGTAGCATCCATTTGATGAAAAAAGTTTGCAGTAGCAATATTTGTGTGAAGAGTTAGAATTGTAGACAGCATAAGATACATTACTTATATTTTAACTTTTAGCACCTTCCAAAATTAAATAGAATTTGCTTATTCTCAACCAATTAATCCCCACCCCAAGAATCGTGAGCTTAATGTAGGGCTCTTATTTCCCCTGAATGTAAAACCAAAGGGTCTGAGCTCATCTACAGTCAGTTCACTCTTGCTGTGGACTAGTAATCCAGAACCGTGGAGCCATCGTCTGAAATCACTTACAATTTTGTTCTATGTTTTTTTGTTTCCTGTTATTTGCTTAGATTGGATTCTAGTAGCTACCTCCACCAGGAGCAAGCTAGTGATCATTGACTAATAATTCAGTGTTGTTAGTTGCTAACAGATTGTACCTCATAGGTCTCTAAGATATTTAGCTAAAAAACCATCAGGGAAGCAACTGAAACCAATTTTCCACTGACATATTCTTGCCCATAGCTGTAAAAACCAGCAAACTTTATGGTTTTAACAGTCATTCTACCCACTCATTTCCACCTTTTCCACATCCATTGTTAGTTCTGAAGACAGAATAATTCTAAAGGCTAGACCATCTCCATTTAACCTTCTCACGTGCAGTTGGGTGCCATAGCTGTATTCCTGGTCTTCCCACTTTCTTCTGGAGCACATCTGATGTGTCAGGACAGGGGAGACTGCAGGATTTCACATCCTTGCTGCCAGCCCTCTGAACTCTGTGCTCTCCTTCTTAATGATAAAGGCAGTCAACTTGAAGACTCACTTTCGGCTTCTGTTGTTTGTTCCAAGATTACATCTTTCAAAAGTCTTTTATTTTTAATGCATGTCTACCACTATGCTTTACTTCTCTCTCTCAATTCCAGTTTCTTAATACTTCTTTAAATATTTTAAATTCAACAGACATTTGTGTGATTGATTTGGGGTAGAGGAAAAGCATGAAGATACGATCCTGAGAAATGTTTGTCTTACAATGTGATCATGTGTTATGATGGCCTCGGGCTTGCAAGTGGAAACTATGAGGGCGTGGAACGTGAGTGCAGGACTCACAACAGCCCCCAAACCTCAGGCATGGGGCAAAGCCTTTCAGGACTTAGCATCTTATCTGAAAAATGGGGGTAATGTTACTAAACTTCT
The DNA here is from genome assembly GCA_963573385.1 of Cacajao melanocephalus. Classification (NCBI taxonomy): domain Eukaryota; kingdom Metazoa; phylum Chordata; class Mammalia; order Primates; family Pitheciidae; genus Cacajao; species Cacajao melanocephalus. The sequence continues at coordinate 20,391 of CAUYLG010056113.1, read as the reverse complement.
TTGGGGGCTAAGTGTGCTAAAACAGCATCTAGCACAAGTCAAATATATGCTCATTAGAAATTATATCATCTTAATTCTTTCCATTGGTTATATATTTTGTATTGGCAATTTGCTCAACTTTCTTCTTTGAGATTGCACACTGTAAATCTACACACTTTATCCTCTGCTCATTCCAAATTGCACATCTTTGTGGAATGTCTTCTGCTTTTCTCTTATTACCTAAATGAGTCATCAATCAAAGTTGCCGGTGGGATTCATATTGCAAAACAATGGGAAGATTTCTTAGCCTTCACCTTATTCACCCCACCAGTGGCATTTGACAGTGGATCAATCTTTCCTACCTGAAATTTTTGCTTCACTTGACAACTGGGACACCACTCTTTTTATTTTCCTCCTCCTATTTTACTGGGCATTTTTTGAACTTGTTCTTTGCTGATTGCCTTCATCCATCTGATACCAATGAGCATTTCCCAGGGTTCAGTCTCCCTGTCTTTTTCTCTTCTCCAGTTAAGCCCAGTTCTTTGTTATCACTTCAATATCAAGACCCCAATTTCCCCCACAGTTCCTCCATCCGTCACAAACTCTTCTCACTTAACTTAAACATCATTTTTCTAAATCTATATATAACATTTTAACTTGCAAATTTATCAGACATCTCAAAACTGATTTCCTCAAAACAAGATTCTTAATTTCTTTCCCTGTTACTAACTCTTTAGAAAACCATAAGGTTTTCTACATTTCTGTAAAAGGTGATTCCATTCTGTAGTTGCTGATGTCCAACTTCTTAAACTTCCTGGTTAATTTTTACACTCCACAGCCAAACAATCAGGAAATCCTGTTAAGCTTCTATCATTGAAATATGCCTAAAACCAAATTCTTTCTTTTTATCAATACCCCTCTCCCCTAGATCAAGCCACATTCTTCTCCTGTAGTATTACCTGAGCTTTCTATTTTTATTCCTGCTTTCACACATTGGAATGGAGCAAAGACCCACCTTAGGGGCCTGCCTCACCGCCGGTCCCCTACTCCTACACAGGCATGGAAATAACTGCTATTTTTGCTTTTGTTTTTTCTAAACATAGCCTCAGATCTGCTTTCTTCTGCCCTTCCTCTCTCTGTCTCTATCTCTGTCTCTTTTTATCCTAAATAGTATTCACCTTAAAGGCATATAAAAAATAGACTTGAAAGGAAATAACACACTCATATTCTAATCTTTGCTATAAGGTTCAGTTTTTTTAAAACAAGATATTCTTTTTTGTCACTCAAAGCCTTGTTTAGTTTTTATCTTATAAATAGGATTCCGGAAACAGTCAGCCTTTCCAATGCATAGCCCCTTGATCTTTGAACTCTTTATTTTCTTTGATCTCTACTTGGCATGCCATCTATTTTTGTCTAAACTTTTTCTTTTTTACAATTCTATTCTAACGGCACCTAACAATAATCAAAGTGCATGCACTGCTCTTTCCCATCCCTTCACTTAAGGCTGCAGGTTTATCAGGCACATGGTCCACTTGTCAAGTGATTGCAGGCTGCAGCTTAACCAAATATGCTTCGACCGCACATCGATCACCGTAGACATTTGAGCTCAATGCTAAATGCAGATTTGCTAAGAGAATACCAACAGCTTTAGTTGTATGCTAAAGCAGAAACACACCACAAAGTATCATTTGCTAATTTAGTTAATGTAATAAGATGACCCCCAAAATGTGCTCGTATATGCGGAAGTGGAGAGTAGATACAAAGCATGTGATTGTGTTAGATTCCTGTGGCTGCTCTAACAAAGTACTGCATACTTAGTAGCTTAAAATGACACAGATTTGGTAGCTTATAGTTGTAGGGGTCAAAAGCCCAAAATAGGTCTCACTGGGCTAAAATCACTGTCAGCAGTGCTACATTCCCTCTGAAGTCCTCAGGGAAAATGTGCATCGCCTTTTTTAGCTTCCAGAGGCTGCCTACATCTCTTGACTTGTGGGCTCTTTTCCATCAACAAGACCATCAGTGGCCAGCTGAGACTTTCCTACATGAATCACTCTGATGTGGTCACTTCTGTCTCCACCTTTCATTACAATAACCTGCATGATTACACTGGGCCAAATCAGATATCCATGACAATCTCCACAGCACGATATCAGCAAATTAGCAATCTTGAGTGTCTCTGCAACCTTTATTCTGTTTCTCATACAACCTGACATATTCACAGGTTCTAAAAGTTAGAATGTGAACATTATTTAGAGGGGAGAGGGCATTATTTTAGCTAGTGCCAAAAAGAAGTTTCTATCAACCTTTGCCCCCCTACCCCGTTTTCCACATGTGGTTTTCCATTTTACCATGAGTGGTCCAGAAGTAAGAGAAATGCTGAGACTGAGAGGTTTCTATAAGCCATATTTGGAAGTGAAGCAAGTCATTTCTGGGCAGATTCACTGGCTAGAACTCAGTCACCAAAGGGCAATTAACAAACTCCTATAGAGGCTTGAATAGTTAATCTCACCATTTGCATTAATGGAATTGCACACATATGTAGTGAACAGCCAGTTAGACCCTGTGACATGAGCCAAGGCATTGATGTACAGAAGCTGAAGACAATAAAACAGCACAATGTAGTATAAAATATTAACTTAATAAAATCAAGGCTTCTAAATATATCGCTATGTTTACTTCACATTGTAATATGATAGTAAAAGGTCATGAAGATATTTTTATTTTAACCATGAAAGGTTCAAAGGTTTATTCATGACAAACTACTGGGAAGAGGCGTAGGACATAAAGATGAGTTAGTAATCTTCCTTTTACAAAATCCTGTCTTTTGTTTTGAAATTCACTTTTCTGCTAGGATATGTGCGCCATCAGTCACATATGTAGCAGACATTTTTAAATTTTAAAAACCTGTTTTAATCTGTGTCTGTAAGTTATGTAAAATGTGAGAAATAAACTGCATTTTGTAAATAGTTATTTGGAAATGTTTTCACTATATGAGACACTGATGCCAAAATGACATGTGAAAACTACAAAAATACTGATGTTTTCACACTAACTAACTTGAAAACAGTATTTTCTAACTTGTTTAAAAATCTCCCAAGTAAAAAAATTATTAGGATTTTAACTTGCTTGTTAAAAAATATTAAAAATTAGCTGGCTGACTAGACACAGCCAGGAAACGCATCCCCCCTTGAGAAAGCAAAATATCAAGTAATCATTACACTTCAAACAAATCTTTTGAGAGAACACAATGAAAGTCAAGAGGTGACACAGATGCTGAGTTTAGAGAGGGAGAAAGCTATGAACCCTGCGTGGAGTCACCAAGGGCCAGGATCAGTTCCAGGTACTGAACAGGTTCTAAGTAAGGGATGAATGAAAGAACTCCAGGGTACTACACTCCCACTATGGACCTCCAGGATCCTAGCTACAAGATATCCCACAAATCTCCACAGATCTTTGAATTGGGTTGGGGAGGGCGCTGCCCAGAGAGCAAGCATAGGCAGAGCTCAAACATGCTCAGAAGCCAGAAGGTTTTATTTGCGGGGCAGCCAAAGCAAAATGTGACCACAGGCACCCATCCTTCAAGGTTCTCCATTTTGTTGTGAGCGACTATAGCTTCTGCTGGCAGCCAGGCTGGAAGACAGCTGGGCTGCTTTATTCCTGTTGGACCGAAGCACATCTATTCTATGGGTCCCCTTTTCCACCAGCACCTTCCCTGGCCACTCCCACAAGAGGGAGCACCTAGCACCACCTCCACTGGCCCTGCTGAGTGTTTAGCCAGTGGCCTGGGAACACTTTATCCCTCCCACTGCAGTACAACCAGTGCTTGCTCTTGAGGGGGAGGACGAAGCCACAGGGTAGACCCAAACTCCCAGTATTTTAGGGCATTGCCTATAGGGATGAGATGAACTTTGTGGCCTCGACAGGAGGAGCACCAACTCTCAGAACATTAAGATTAAGGCATGAGTTCATGCACTGGCATGGGAGCTAGACACCACCCCTCTTCACAAGACTGATCTGGGAAGGATAATATAGCCTGTCAGCCTACTACAGCTTCTTCCTGAGAAAGCCCCACAGCCTGGAGTGCCTGGGACAGCCCCACTGTGATCTGGAAACAGAAGGCTTGGGATGAAACTAGTTGGTCTGGTCTACTCATGGGACAGACACTAGAGGAAGACCTAATTCAGGGAGTGTGAGCTGGGCAGTCCTCACTACAGTGTTCTGGGCAAAAAAACCTAGAGCTGCAAGCACTATCCATGGCACCACTGCCCTTCCTGGAGATCCTGTGCCCTAGGCTCACTGCATCATCACACCACCTGTAGATATTCCACACATCCTACTCTGACTCTGCCAAGCTTGGAGGACCAGAGGGTCCCTGGGAAGTCCTGGGCCTTCTGGTGACCTAACCTTTAGCTGGGGCTGCCTCTATGAAAGGGGGCAGTGCAGCATGCCAGACCACCCCCTCCACCCCAGCCCTTCAGCTAAGGAAACATGTGCATGTTGCCAGTGATTGGTGGGCTCCCCCAAGGCCCAGGAATAGAATCCCTTCCCCCTTCCCCAGAGTACTCTGTGTAAGCACTGAAATACAAAATAGGCACATGGTTGAATGACAGCCTATCTGATGTCCCTTAATCTTAAGGGCCTTCTACTGGGTCATAGCCAGAACAACACCACCAAACAAAAATAAGTTCTGTTAGCACATGCTGCCTGTGAAATCCAATTGCAGGAGAGTAGCCACAATTAAGAAACTGGTATAGAGTATTAGTTCTCAGATATGAAGTCAATAGACTATACACACATACAATACAAACTTTCAAGGGAAAAAAAGAACATAAAAACTAAAAGTCTGTTACAAATGACAGCAACTTCAAAAAGATAAGGAAACATTGGCTCTCTCAGATGAGAAGCAATCTGTTCAAAAATTCCAACAATTCAAAAAGTCAGAGTGTTTGCTTACCTCTACAGAATTGTACTAGCTCCTAAGTGATGGATACTAAACAAATTGCAATGTCTGAAATGACAGATATTGAATTCAAAATTTGGATGGCAAAGAAACTCAACAAGATCTAAGTGAAAGTTGAAACCTAATCCAGGGAAGCCAGCAAAATGATCCAAGAGTTGAAAGACAACATAACAATTTAAAGAAAAAATCAAACTGAACTTCTTAAATTTACAAACATATGACAGGTATTTCAAAAATATAGTTGGAAGCCTTAACAAGACTAGACCAAGCTGGGAAAAGAATTTCAGAGCTCAAAGACTGCTTCTTTGAATCAACTCAGTCAGATATAAATAAAGAAAAAAAGATGTTAAAAAAATGAACAAAACATCCCAGAAATATGGGATTGTGTAAAGAGACTACTAAACCTATGACTCACTGGCATTCCTGAGACAGGAAGCAACTTGGAAAACATATTTGAGGATATAGTCTAGGAAAATTTCCCTAGTCTTGCTAGAGAGGTTGACATGCAAATTCCAGAAATTCAGGGAACCCCTGCAAGGTAATATGCAATACCACCATCCATAAGACATAGTTATCACACTTTCCCAGGTCAACACACACACACAAAATTTTAAAGGCAGCTAGAGAAAAGGGTCAAATCACTTTCAAAAAGAACCCAATAATGCTAACAGCATACATCTCAGCAGAAACCTTACAAACCAGAACAGATTAGGGGCCTATTTTTAACATCCTTAAGGAAAAAAAATACCAATCAAGAATTTCACATCCTGCCAAACTAACATTCATGAGCAAAAGACAAATAAAACCTTTTCCAGACAGGCAAACACTGAGGGAATTTATTGCCACTAGACCAGCCTTACAAGAGATCCTTAAGGGAGTTCTAAACGTGGAAACAAAACAATACTCACTACTGCAAAAATCACATAAGTACATAGCCCACAAACCCCATGAAACAACCATGCAACTGAAACTACAAAGCAATCAGGTAACAATATCATGAAAGAATCAAAACCTCACATATCATAACCTTCAATGTAAACAGTTTAAATGCCCCACTTTAAAGGCAAAGAATGGCAAGTTGGATTAAAGGAAAACAAGACTCAACCATCTTCTGTCTTCAAGAGAACAATCTCACATGTAATAACATGTAAAGGGATGGAGAAAGATTTATCATGCAAACAGAAAACAAAAAAGAGCAGGGATCACTAATCTGATGTCAGATAAAACAGACTTTAAGTCAACAACTGCAAACAAACAAACAAAAACACCAAGAAGAGCATTACACAATCATAAAGTGTTCAACAAGAAGACTTAACTATCATACGTATATATTTACCTAATATTGACACACCAAGTTTCACAAAACAAGTACTTCTAGATCTATGAAAAGATGTGGACAGCCACACAATAACAGTAGAGGACTTCAACACTCCACTGGCAGCACTAGACAAATCATCAAGGTGAAAAGCTAACAAAAAAATTCTGGCTCTAAATTTGACACCTGATCAACTACACCTAACAGACATCTAGAGAATACTCCATCCAACAACTATAGAATATTTATTGTTCTCATCTGCACATGAAGCATACCCTAATATTGACCATATGCTTGGCCATAAAGCAAAGTGTCAACAAATTTTAAAAAATCAAAATTATTCCAAGCATACTTTCATGATACAGTGAAATACAAATAGAAATTAATACCTAGAAGATATCTCAAAACCATAAAATTACATGGAAATTAAACAACTTATTTCCAAATGACTTTTGGGTAAACATAATGTTAAAATAGAAATTTTAAAAATTCCTTGAACTTAATGAAAACAGAAAACATTCCAAAATCCCTGAATTGCAGCAAAAGCAGTGTTAAGAGGAAAGTGTATAGTGTTAAATATCTATATCAAGAAGTGAAAACCATCTCAAATTAACATCCAGCACCACACCTAGAAGAACTAGAAAAACAAGAACAAATTAACTCCAAAGCTAGCAGAAGAAAAGAACTAAAATCAGAGCAGAACCGAATGTAATTGAGACCCAAAAATCTATACAAAAAATCAACAACATGAAAAGCTGCTTCCTTGTAAGGATAAGCAAGATTGATAGACTGCTAGGCAGATTAGCAAAGAAAAAAAGAGAGAAGATCTAAATAAACCCAATTAGAAATGACAAAGGTGATGTTACAACTGATCCCACAGGCATACAAAAGATCCTCAGAGGCTATTTTGAACACCTCTATGCACACCAGCTAGAAAATCTAGAGAAAATGGATAAATTCCTGTAAACACACAAACTCTCGAATCAGGAAGAAATTGTAACCCAACAGACCAATAATGAGTTCTAAAATTGAATCAGTAACATAACAAAACCTACCAACCAAAAAAAGTCCTCGACCAGATAAATTCAAAGCTGAATTCTATCAGACATACAAAGAGCTGATATCAATACTATTGAAACTTTTTCAAAAAATCCAGGAAGAGAAACTCCTCTCTAACTCATTCTATGAAGCTACTATCATCCTGATACCAAAATCTCACAGACATAATAAAAAAAGGAACTTCAGGCCAATATCCTTGATAAACATAGATGCAAAAATCCTTAAGAATACACTAGCAAACTGAATCCAGAAGGACATCGAAAATTTTAGTCACCATTATCAAGTAGGCCTTATTCCTGGAGTGCAGAGATGGTTCCGCATACACAAATCTATGAATGTGATTCATCACATAAATAATAATTAAAACAAACACCACACGATCAGCTCAATAGGTGTAAAAAAAAGCTTTCAATAAAATCCAGCATCCCTTCATGATAAAAACCCTCAACAAACCAGATGTCAAAAGAACATATCTCAAAATAATAAGAGCCGTCTTTGACAAACCCACAGCCAACATCATACTGAACAGGAAAATGCTGAAGTCATTTCCCTTGAGAACTGGAACAAGACGACAATACCCACTATCCACTCTTATTCAATATAGTACAGGAAGTCCTAGTCAGAACAACTAGCAAGAGAAATAAATAAAAGGCATCCAAATAGGAAATGAAAAAATCAAGATATCTCTTTTCACTGATGATAGAATTTTAACCTAAAAAAGAAAAACAAAACAAAACTAAAGATGCGGCCAAAATCTCCTAGAACTGATAAATGAGTTCAGTATGTTTCTGGATACAAAATCAATGTACAAAAATCAGTAGCATTTCTATACAACAATAACATTCAAGCTGAGAGCCAAATCAAGAATGCAATCTAATTTACAATAGTGACCAAAAACAAAAAGAAAAGCCACCTAGGAATCATATAACTGAGGAGGTGCTCTAAAAAGAGAGCTCTAAAAAGAGAGTTACAAAACAATGCTGAAAGAAATCATAGAGGGTAAAAACAAAAATATTCCATGCTCATGAATTAGAAGAATCAATATTGTTAAAATATACGTACTACCCAAAGCGATATACAGATTCAATGCTATTGCTATCAAGCTACCATTATTATTTTTCAAAGTACTAGAAAAACTATTCTAAAATTCATATGAAATCAAAAAGAGCCCAAACAGCCAAAGCAAACCTAAACAAAAAGAACAAAACTGGAGGCATCACATTACCTAACTTCAAAATATACTACAAAGCCACAGTAACCAAATTATCATGGTACTAGTACAAAAACAGACATGTAGACCAATGGAACAGAATAGAGAACCCAGAAATCAAGCTACACACCTACATATATTGGATCTTCAACAAAGTCAACAAAAATAAACAATGGGGAAAAAGATTTTCTATTCAATAAATATTGCTGGGATAACTGGCTAGTCATGTACAGAAGACTGAAATTGGCCCCTTATCTATCATAATATACAAAAATTCATTCAAGGTGAACCAAATAGACTTAAATGTAAGACACGAAATACAAAAATTCTGGAAAACCTAGGAAATACCTTTCCCTAGATTGTCCTTGGCAAAGAATTTATGGCTATCTCCTCAAAAGTAACTGCATGCAGCAAAAATGGGAATTCACAAGTGAGACCAATTTAAACTAAAGAGCTTCTGCACAGCAGTAGAAACTATCAACATAGTAAACAGACGACTTATAGAATGAGAGAAAATATTTGTGAACTATGTATCTGACAAAGATCTAATATTTAGGAACTAGAAGGACTATAAACAAGTGAATAAATAAACCCATCAAAAAGTGGGCAAAGAAAATGAACAGACATTTCTCAAAAGAAGACATACATGTGGCCAGGAAGCATATGAAAAAATACTCGACATCACTAATCTTTAGAGAAATGCAAACCAAAACCACAATGAGATACCATCTCACACCAATCAGAATTATTATTTTTAAAAAGCCAAAAAATAACAATGTTGGTGTGAATGTGGAGAAAAGGGAACACTTATACACTGTTGGTGGGGATGTAAATTAGTTCAGCTATTGTGGAAAGCAGCTTGGAAGTTTCTCAAAGAACTAAAAGTAGAACTACCACTGGATTCAGCAATCCCATTACCATCAACAGTGGATAGGAGAAAGAAAATGTATATGTATACACAATGGAATATTATGCAGCCATAAAAAATGAAATCATGTTTTTTGCAGCAATATGGATGCAGCTGGAAGTCATTATTCTAAGCAAATTAGCACAGAAACAGAAAACCACATAATCACATGTTCTCACTTATAAGCAGGAACTAAACATTGGATACTCATGGACATAAAGTTAATAACAGTAGACACGGGGGAATACAAGAGGTGAGGAGGGAGGGAGAGAGAGATCAAGGGTTCAAAAACTAGCTGTGGAGTACCATGCCCACTACCTGGGTCACAGGTTCAATCGTATCCCAAACCTCAGCATCACACAATATACCCTTGCCTAAACCTTCACATGTACCCTCTGAATGTAAAACAAAAGTTGACAAAGCTATTAAAAAGTAAACCATTTTGCTTAGGTTGCAATGAAGTATCACTATCAGAATAGTGATAATTTACTAGCTAAATTTTATCAAAAGTGTGTGTAATTGGTGAATGAGATGATATGTCTTTGGAATATCACACTTAATTGAATTAAATAGCAAAGTGAGAGGTATGTACCAATTTTAAAGGTGTTAAAATATAGAAACAAATAGTGATGTGCATCTTAAAATATAAATCTGTCAATACAAAGTCAACCACATATGTCTTCTATTTATAGCTGCATATTACTGTGAAGTTTCTTCTTTAGATATGACAGCCACTAATTTTAATCAATGAAATAAAACAAACTTAGAATGAAACCTTCTATTTGCTACATTACAAAGTGTTACAGCAAGATTTTAAAGAATAATAAGATATGTTCAATCATTCTGTGACAGAATATAATAATGCTAATAAGAGAACAAGTGAATTTTGTATAACTATTAAGCATAATATATTTAAAAGTATATTGAAATATTGTTCACTCTGCTTTTAAAAAATCCATTTTGTTTTATTTCTGTAAATCACATAATAGATTCTTGTATGAATGTGCAATTTTAAGTAAAAATAGTCACTAAATAAAATGCTTTACATTTTTAAATGAATAAATAAAATATGTTGGGGAAAACATGTTTGAAAAGATTCCTATCAAAATAATTTCCTCAATAAAAAGTATTGTGATTTCGTGGACCTGCTCTCCTAGGCTGGGTGTGCAGGCCTCCGTGGCTTACCTGCATTTGTCTGTACTTTCCCAGCTTGGTTTGGGTTTTAGAAATCCGCTGTACCAAACTGCTTGTATTCAGTGTACCATGATGTTCCTCTGACCTGTCCCTTTGGTATGGAACTTTTCATTTTTTGTTCACAAGTTAAGTATGTTTTTCTTTAAAAAGGAAATTAGTGCAGATGTCACCACACGGTGTCCTGTCTACCTGGATGGTCCGTCATCACACCTTTTTGTTGGCGTGTCCTCTCAGTACCCTCATACTCTAGACTCTTGCAGGATAAAGGACATGGCTGAGTTGTCTTTAAACTCCTAAAGTGTGTAGCCTGTGGCTCTTAAAAAAGTCACTCATTAAATGAAAAGAAGAAAAATGAAAATAATAAACCAAGAAATTCTATTTATTGACTTTTTGATGTAATCCAGGAACTGGATTATGCTACTTACATATCCACTCATCAGGTTAATTCTCAATCCGTCCTTGTGAGGAGATATACTCTGAGAAGCTGAACAAATGTTGTGTGATTAAAGGATTAGTAAATGTCAGAGACAGAAAAACAAACCCATGCCAATGTTATTTATGTTTTATGACAATTCTCAAGTGAATCGATATATAAATGGATGATATGTGCCTAATTCTGATATTTGGCCATGCATATTTTATTTAAAAGTTGAGAACAGGTATCTAATTTCTTCATTTTTACCAATACTTTGATCTATGATAAAAATATACAGGGTACTTATGTTTTGACAAAAATAGATGGAAATTTTATCATCCAGTTTTAAACACACAAAGATAGAAGGTTTTTTTTGTTTGTTTGTTTGTTTTCCCTAAACAAGCACTTACAATTATCTTTGGAGCTATTTCTCTCTGGTCATATCTCCAAACTGCAGTGGGGCTATCTCCATCCTGTTTGCTGAATGTTGGCAATGTCTTGGAAGGGGTCTCTTCATCTAAGAGTAAGAATTATTATCTATTTCCCAGCAAACAGTCCCCAAGAAACATGCCTAAAAGCAGCATGCCCACTATTCTATGGATGAAGATATTTCAGACATCTTACTATTAATCAGTTAATTAGACACATAAATAGTTTTTCTCCTCATCATCTCTCCTGAGTTGCAAACGTCAAGCTGGATCCACCTGTGCCTCCCACAGAGCACTGCAGGTTTCCACATGCCAAGGAGGATGCCCCAGTATACTGGGCATGCCCACTCCTTCCTCTCTCCCACGCAAGATGCCTATGAAAGAGGTGACTCTCAGTGTGGTTACAGATTCTATTCCACTCAGAAATGCAGCCAGAAACAATCTTTACTCAAAGCTGCTTAGAGTATAATAATCTATTCATCAATTTAATTGTCCAGTCCATTATTAAAGCTCCATGATACATTAAATTCTGTACCAGGAGCTAGGGCTTGATATACGAGTGAGACATCCTCCCTCGTTTCCAAAAGCTTATTGGCAAATAGAAAGATGGACACGTAAACAAATAACATCAAGAGTGCTCACAGTCATAGCAGCGGGATGAGGGTGTGAATAGACAGCTTGCTTTAAGCTGCACAAGTTAGGGAAGAGTTCATAGAGGGTGAAGGATAAGAAGAGCACACAAAACGCAAAAGAAATGACCCTTAATCAAAGCACAGAGGGAGAAGGAGCATAGAATGTTTAGAAACAGACTATTTGCTCTAAAACAGAAGCCCTAGGCCAGGCATGATGGTGAAGTGGCTACGTTGTCTGGGGTACACACCTGGGGTTCATCGCCTAGCACCAGGAACATTTAGGACAGAGACACATGGGAGGAATTTAGGAGTGGAAGTTTAAAAGGCAAGAGGAAGAGAAAAAAAGAGAAAGGAAAACAGCTCTCTCTCTCCTGAGAAAGAGGGAATTCCGAGAGGAAAAATACTGGCCGGCTGCGAATGTGCTGGATTTTATAGTCCGGCTTGAGGAGGTGGGGTCACATTTGCTTAGAGCTCGCAGATTGATTCCGTCAAGTATGATGTTTACATAATGCCCAGGGAAGGCTGGCAGCCCTACCTGATCTTATTTTGTAACTGGGCTTTCCAGCTGGCCAGGCCATCTTGTCTGCTTCTACTGTGCATATGGCTGACAAAGAGAAGGGAAGATGGAGCCACCATCTTGAACATGATTGGCATAACTGCTGGCATCTGTGTCTGCAGCTCGATTTTACAGGCTGCTGGTTGTTAGAAAAGAAAATAGTTTAGGGCTACTTTTCATTAAAAAGAAAACCTTATTGAGGACTTCATACCCACACTATCTGCCTAAGTAATTTCTTCTTAACTACTCTATCATTGGGACCTAGCAGTAGGTAAGGTAGGAAAGTAGAAGGCACTGGATTTCTTTCTTTCTTTCTTTTTTTTTTGGAGACAGAGTCTCCTTCCGTCACCCAGGCTGGAGTGCAGTGCCCCAATCTTGGCTCGCTGCAGCCTCTGCCTCCCAGGTTCAAGCAAGTCTCTGCCTCAGCCTCCCAAGGAGCTGGGATTACAGGCACCCACCACCATGCCCGGCTAATTTTTGTATTTTTAGTACAGATGGGGTTTCACCATATTGGTCAGGCTGGCCAGGAACTCCTGACCTCAGGGAATCTGCCCGCTTCAGCCTCCCAAAGTGCTGGGATTACAGGTGTGAGCTGCCACGCCCGGCCTAGATGTCATTCTTAAAGATGTGCACTGTGTCTCTTTGGGTAAACAGACCCACTAAAGAATGCAAAGAATGGAAATAGTGCAATCATTTTTGCATTTATAAAGCTGTTTTTTGAAGGTGGGAGGTAGAGTTGAATTGCAATGGGAGATGATGTCATGGATCGGAACATCTGAACTGCAGCAAGAGTTGATATCAAGTCAATGTTGATAGACACTGAGTGGAAAGACTGGAAAGGCATGAACAGGGCTTATTGGCTTTTGGTTATAGGATAATAAGCTTTAAAAAGAAGGGTTAGAAAATGATGCCCAGACCTCTTGCTTGGGTGAAAGGTTTGAGAGAATCCACCAATGGTAGAAAAAGAGGAAAGGTTTGGAATGGAGTGGGTGAGGTGGGGAGAAAGAGACTGAGGAGTGACTTGGACATGGTAACACTGTCGTGCTTGGAGAGCATTCACCTGCAGATTTGTGATTGAAGATTAATTTATGGGACTGCACCTCACTAAGGAGATCTGAGCTGGACATATGTGGATTACTAATTTGTGATCCTCATCACTGAATGTTTTTCAAGAGTGGTGATTGATTATGCTTCGGTTTTCACACAATTTAACACAACTTATTATGCATATCTCTTAGGGCCCCATCTGTGCCCTCTGCTCCTGCGACAACTGAGCCATTCATTTCGAGGCTCTGTGTCAACTACTTTGCCCGTCTTCCCCAGAGCACTTCTCAGGTGGGTCAGCGGTGTAAACGTGTTTGCCTGATTATCTTTCAACTGCCTCTTTCCTTCCGCTTTTTCAGCCCAACGAGGAAGCTCCCTTTGCTCAGGAATAAATCCATAGCTTTATCCTGTTTCCTTGTTTTTCATTCTGGAAAATTATCTTGGCTTGTTTAATTGGAACTCATAATGAAAAGCGGTTTTGTTTTGTATGATTTGGTTTGGTTTTGAAGAGACACTGTCTTTTCAGTTTTTCAAACTTGATTCTGTTTTCCATCCCTTACCATGTATGGGGCATGTAAAGAGTAAATCTTAACAATACCTGTGGTATAGCCTGTGTATTTGACCCTGCTCAGATCTCATGTTGAACTGTAATCCCCAGTGCTGGAGGTGGGCCTGGCGGGAGGTGTTTGGATCATGGGGGTGGGTTCCTCATGGAATCCCTTCCACTCTCTCTGTGACAGTGAGTTCTCAAGAGATCTCATCGTGTAAAAGTGTATGGTACCTGCCCTCGATGCTTACTATTTTGCTCCTGCTTTCTCCATGTGGCATGCCTGCTCCCCTTTTGCCTTCTGCCATGATTGTAAGCTTCCTAAGGGCCCCCCAGAAGCTGGGCAGATGCCAGCACTATGTTTCCTGTAAAGCTTGCAGAAGTATGAGCCAATTAAACCTATTTTCTTTATAAATTACCTAGTCTCAGGTATTTCTTTATGGCAGTGCAAGAACAGCCTAATACCTCCTGCAGTAGCTGAAACTTGTAACCACAAAGAGTCAAGTTTATGAAACTTGGACCCAGTAACTCTTATGATGTGGAGGAGCCAATTTCAGAAGTGATTCCAGGAGCAGACAGTTGGAGTCAGACTCACTATGGAGCTTTCTTACACAGATACAGTGCCCCTGATCCTTACATCTTTCAGACTAAAAGGCTACCCAGTATGACTCATGAAAGAACATTAACTAATACCTCTGCCTTCCACTTGGTCTTTGGATCACTACAATTCAAAATAATCATTTATTCTGCTCTTCAGCTCATCAATAATTAGCACATGCCTTCAAGTTATGTATATAAAGAAGAGAATGACTATACAAATCAAAGCAGAACTGTGCCCTTTAATACCATTCTAATTAAACTTTTCTTTTTGGGAGAGCAGAAGAGAAGGATCAAAGAATGTAAGTTTACTGTTGTGCTTAAAAGTAAGATGTGTGGTTCAAATTCTATCTGAGGAAGCTGAAATTCAAAAACCGAATTTAAAGAATTGATTTAAAAGTGGGTAACTTTCTATTGAAAAATAATAGTTTTAATTCTGCAAAATACATAACCACAAATTTCACTAGTTAAAAAGTATTTCCAAAATACTATTTATTTGTATTTGAAAATGTAAACTCTCATAGGGAAAAGAACTTAAAAATTATTGATTGGCCCAACCACCTAGCCTATTATTGCTATCTACCCACTCCCACCAAAGCTTTGAGTACCTCCCATGCTGGGAAATTTGTTGCTTACAAGATCAGAACATCTTTGAAACTTTTGACTCCTAGAAATATCTTTCTTCTATTTAGCTAAAATCTGTACTTGCATACTCCACATATTTGTCTGATTTCTGTTTCTTTATGATTACAACACAATTTTGTGAAATTCACATATGGTATTATGTATCAAAACTGCTTAATAAACTTAGAAATGTGAAGATGTTTCCTTCCGGTCAATTCTGTCACATTTTATTGTGATAAAACACAAAATATTTTTACCTTTAAAAGTAACATCCAGAAGATATCCAATTATTATTGCAATGCCTAGAAAAACGCAGAGGTATATTAGATATACACAAAATACATAGAAAAATAAGTAAATAAAGATAAAATTTGGAGCTGAGTCAGAAAAAGAAATTGAATGTAAGAGAGAGGAAAATGAGTAGGTGGGCCTACATCGAGGGTGCAGTGGAAAACCTGCAGCAAGTTAGTAATTATGTTTCATGACAATGTGAAGAAAAAGGAAAGATGCTGAAAGTCTGTCTCACTATGATAAGGCTAAGTAAGAGGATTTAATGTAAGGTAAGATCACTTAATTATTCTGCTTCATAAGCACCAATCTTTTAAAATTGCTTTACCTATGTTAACTCATTTAATCTTCACAGCAATCCCACAAGGCAGGTTCTGTTATTATTCCCTTTCACGGATCAGGAGAATGAGATATATAGATGTTAGTAACTTGTCCAAGGTTATACAGCAGGTGAATGACAAAGTGAGGTCCTAAGTCCTGGCATTCCCCTTAAAAGGCCATGGTTTTAATTACTGTAAGTCAGTGAGGTAGACTCTTAGGGTGGCAGCTGTTACAGTTCCGATAACTAGGAAGTATGCTTTCTTGGAGGTGGAAATAGATTGTTTAAGCTCTTGAAATATAGAGGCAGCATTTCTGAAGAATCCTGGTCAAAACCTTTACAAGATTAGATCACGATGAGTTTATAGTTAGAATAATGGTGTAATTTATAGCCCCAAATAGGGCATTTTTGAGGGTGAATATGACAAATTGAAAATTAAATTAGAATAAAGGTACTAAGAACTTTTCCTAGCAAACCAGGATAAATAAATATAAAACATTTTCCCAGAATTCATATATTGTAGAGCAAGACCCCATCAAATAAATTAAAGTTTCTGATGTTAAGAAGAATTAGGATTAAGGGGCAGATGTTTTTTCCATTGATGTGATTTTTTTCCCTCTGTCATTTATCTTCTGTAAAACAGTAACATTTACCTTACATCAGCTCATGCATTTGAAAAAGGGCATATCAACATTGAAATACAGTAGGCTGGCATAAGCCCTGTAATGTGCTTGCCATCACAGAGACCGGTGGTTTTTCCCTGAGGCAGATTTTTAGTTGTTTTTAGACATTACCATGGCTGTATCCTTGGGTCATTTATCTTCCTACTCTACCTTGTCATTTCAACATCCATCCACCTATCCATTCACATCCAATTTGAGTTTTGTCTGCCACTAGAGTCACAGGAACTAGGCTTTGCAAAGCACAGTTTTCTTCATTATAAGCAAAGATCATCTTTCCTTTCTCCCCCATAACAATGGTCATCAAATAATAGAAATTTGTTAAAGTCACCTGGTGATGCATTTTAAGTCACTACTTATATTTAACATAATAGAGAAAACAATACTCAAGATAAATTTCTATAGATTCGTGAATGATTCAGAAAAATAAACCATAAGGGAAATTTAGAATGATCAGGCTACAGGTCAAATGTTGAAAGGAAGACATACTGCTCTCTTTTCTTTCTCTTTTTAAGACTGCTGGAAATTGACTGGTAGGTGCTTCTTTTAGTCATCTTATTCAAGGTAATTTGCTTCATGTTATTCAAGGCAATCCATTCTAAAAATTCCATGTTAGAGATGAATGTATCTCACTAAGCCCCACATGCTATTGGAGGAAAAGGAGAGAGTCCACACAGCAGCTAGAATCCCCAGGGAGAAAAGGCATGCAGGAGAATCTGCCTTAGATGATATTGCTGCCTTTTTCTGCTTAGTATATGCAGATGATCAATATTAAGGACAAAATAATTATAGGAACAACGATGGATTTTAATTACACATTCTGGATACAAATACAGTAAGTACTTCATCAGAAATGTGACCAGCAAATACTTCCTCCAACTTCCTCCAACTCTATAGCTTATCTTTTTATTCCTTAAATAGCGTCTTTCGCAGAGAAAACGTTTGTAATTTGATATAACTTGAGTAAATTTTGGTAGTTTGTGAGGTTTTCTGTTTGTTTGTTTGTTTTTTAGACAAAATCTCACTCACTGTCGCCCAGGCTGGTGTTCCTATTACTTGAAGCTGAGTCAGCAAAAGTAAAGCATGAAATGTATAAGGGAGGAAAATGAGTCGGTGGCACGTAGATTGAGTGTGATGGGGCTTTTAGTGCCTTCTGTGTCTGTAGTGATAGTCTCCTTTCATTCCTGATATTAATAATGTGTTTTCTCTTTTCTGTTTGTTAGTCTTGTTAAAAAAATACTGTATTGATGATTTCAAAGAACCATCTTAATTTCACTGATTTTCTGCACTCCTTTGAGTGTTTAGTTGCCTCTGTCAATCCTGAGCCAGAACAGGAGGTCTTCTCTGAAACTCTCCATGCCACAGTGCTCACCTTTGAGTTTCAGGCTGTATTGAGTTCAGCTGGGAGACATCAGAGAACAGAAAGAGACAGAAAGAGAGCGGGGTAGGAAGAAAGAGAAAGAAAGTAGTAAACTCATGCACAGTTTAATGGCTTCAAAGTTGGATGTTTTTGCAATTTCCTGCTGGTATTTACATTACAATCTTCAAAGAGTTTCTCCAGGCTGCATACTGTCCAGGTTTTATGGCTCCATTCACTGGAAGATCAAGTATGAAGCATACTCTTTCCATCTCACCCAGCACTGGAACATGGCAGTAGTTTTTTAGTACTTATTTTCTACTGTAAACCCTAAGCTTCATACCTATCAATTAGCAAGAAGAAGACTCTCACAAAGAAGCCCTATGTCATTGGTTGTCTGTTGGGATAGCACTGTAATAACAAGAAAAATAAAACCCTATGGGAGGGCTGGACTTCAGAGACTTAAATGTCCATTTTTCAGTTACGGTTGAAATGTTTTCCATTGCTCTTACACACATGCTTTTCCCCCTCTGTGTATATCTTGGAGATACTTTTGTAAAATTGTTGCTTTAATAAAATGTCAAACCTAAAGACAAGTTTTGAGAATAACATAAAAAACTCTCAAGTGCCGTTTCCTTCAACTTTGCAAATGTTAACATTTTTTCCTTCCTTTCTCATTTTATTCAACGGATTATACTTATGACTCTCATTATTTATTTCAACGTTCAAATTTTCATAATCCGGAGTGAAACTCATCATTGTGAAACTTCTTTCATTTTTGGCATATTGTTATTTTTTACTGCATTCTCACTTTCTGGCAATCAAAATACCCCTTGTACCTCGTAAATATGCAGAACTATCATGTATTGATTTTTAAAAATGTCCCAGTTTCTAGAACTGAAATAAATCCTTTCTCCAAGAGGCTAAGACTTCTCTCAGAAGGAAATTTTATCTGGAAACCAAGTATGCCTATTGTTATTGGGGGATCCCGTTCGTTTTTTCTCTGCATCAAATTAAACCTGGCTTGAAGCTTCCCTGATTAGATTTGAGAAGAATCATCTTTGGTTTATTTAGTGAACTTTGGTTATTTTCTCTTCTTCAATGGGCTTTTACCATGGGGCTCATGCAGCCTGGAGCACAGAAGGAGAGCCCTGTGGCTCCTGTCACCGTGGTCACTGCTCTTCTTCCTCCTTGTGCAGACCCAAGTGGCCCAGCACATCAGGCTGCTCCACTAGCAGCCTCACCCCCCCGCCCCCTGCTGAGCTCAGCTCTGGAGACCTCTGTTGAGGTTTTCATGCTGGGGTCCCCAGGGCCCAGTGCATACACACCCATGCTGCTGTCCCCACCGTGGGCTGCTGTGTGAAGGCAGGATCCAAACCCCTGGGTCTTGCTAGGTTTGTTTCTAGGGCTTTTTATCAGGCAAAGCAAGGGGGAAAATGTATATATTCACATATACATGTGCACATATATGCCATTTATATGTGCACATATTTATCTATCAAAACCATGACTTCATTCTAAATCTCAACAAGGACAGTCAGTTCCACGCTAACACACGACGATTTATTCTCATCATTTTCCTGTCCATACCTTTCCAGCTGTGAAAACTCTCAATAATCTAACTATTAGCTCAATCCTAAGAATTAGTCATCATGAAACTGTGAAAAACAACCTAGATGGAATAATTCAAATTGAGTTAAAATTTCTTTTTTTCTTTAACCTGAGGGGATACACTTTGTTCAAAAGTTATTTGGATTACTTCTTTCATTGTTTGGGTGTGATTGTTACTCAATTGAAATAAAATTATGCTCATTTGTTTCTCTTTGTATTACATTTTGGTTCTAATTTTTTCCATTCTACTTGCTTTCTTTTGCTGATATTTTTGTGGTGTTGTTTTGCTTTGTGTATCAAAAAAATATTAATCTAGCTCCAAATGTCAAAACTCTACAAAAAGGTTTATTAGGAGAAATATACTCCATCTCTATCGCCTAGACCCTCTAGGTAAACAATTTCAATAATTTCTGTATATCTTTCCTGTTTTTCTGTTTTATAACGATAAGCATGTGTGTGTGTGTGTGTGTATGTGTGTGTATGAATATCTGTACTTAATATATATATGTTAAGTAAATTAATTAAATATATTTAATAAATGTAATTATAATTCAAATAATTAAATATATTAATAAACACATTCAATATATACTATACATTAATTTTAAATTATTATTTTAATAATAATTAATGTATTAAATAAATACTTTAAATATTTATTAAATTATA
>CAUYLG010056112.1:0-41311 GCA_963573385.1 Cacajao melanocephalus | reverse complement strand
CTGCAAGCTTCCTTTCCACCCCTGCCGCATAGAAACCACACAGAGGGAGGCATGGCAAGACCAAAAGACACCCAACAGCAGGACCGTTTAAATCGATCCCTTCCACAGGCCAGCATTTGTTTAGATGCTGGAGCAGGGAGTTGCGGGGACCTTCTTTCAGTTTGTGCAAAGTTAACGAACCGTCTTCTGATTTTACAGTGAGATGCAAACAGTGTTTTGAATAAAAATCTCTTTGTTGTTGTTTCACAGGGCTGTAGCAGTGGCCAGGAAGAAAACCACCCCCTCTTAAGGTTGTTTTTGTGACCGTTCTTTGGAGCATTGTTCTAAAAATGGGAAATGACATCTTGCTGTGCCAAGGGAAACAAACACCTGCAGCTGAAGGAATACCTTCCACGAGGCGGCTTGCGGAGCATGCGCGGTGGTAGCTCCGGCCGTGCCGGGCCGAGGGCTGCGGAGAAGCTCTGCTTGGTGCATTTCTTTACTTGCAAGGGGACAGAGGGTGGGCTTAGGTTTGGGACTAGAGGGGCTTTGGCAGCTACGGGGCCCAGGTGATTATCCTTCACTCATTCATCCAATAAACATTTATCAAGCATCTATTCTTGTGTTAGCCTCTGGTTTTCTCTGTTCCCTTTCCGGGCATTGTGAAAATCCCTGGGAGAGGTGATCACAGGCAGCAGCTTGCCGTCACTATTTTTTTTTTTTCAGTTTTCAGAGTCAGCGCATGGCTGCTGCCTCCACATGACTGAGAACCTGTGTGCTTTCTCTCCTTCCTCTCTTTACTTTCTCCTTCTTTCTTACATCCCTTGCTCCCCCTTTCCTTTCTCTTTCTTCTTTATTTATCTAAAAAAGGAGAAATGTTTTCTTTTTTGATTTGTTTTTTGAGACAGTGTCTCACTCTGTCGCCCAGTCTGGAGTGCAGTGGTGTGATCTCAGCTCACTGCAAACTCCGCCTCCCGGATTCAAGTGATTCTTGTGCCTCAGCCTCAGTAGTTGGGATTACTGGCACCTGCCACCACGCTCAACTATTTTTTTTTTTTTCAGTACAGACAGGGTTTCACCATGTTGGCCAGGCTGGTCTAGAACTTCTGACCTCAAGTGATCTTCCTGCTTTGGCCTCCCAAAGTGCTGGGATTACAGGCATGAGCCAGCACGCCTGGCCAAGAAATGTAATTTTTTATTTTTTATTTATTTATATTTTTTAGACAGAGTTTTGCTCTTCTTGCCCAGGCTGGAGTGCAATGGCATGATCTCAGCTCGTCGAAACCTCCGCCTCCCAGGTTCAGGTGATTCTCCTGCCTCAGCAACCTGAGTAGCTGGGATTACAGGTGCGCACCACCACGCCCAGCTAATTTTTGTATTTTTAGTAAAGACGGGGTTTCACCATGTTGGTCAGGCTGGTCTCGAATTCCTGACCTCGTGATCTGCCTGTCTTGGTCTCCTGAAGTGCTGGGATTACAGGCTTGAACCACCGTGCCAGCCCAAGAAATGTAATTTTTAACATGTCAATTGATACATTTCTTCAGGCACATGCCCCTCCCTCCCTCCTTCCCTCCCTCCCTCCCTCTCTCTCTCTGACTCTCTCTCTCTTTCTTTCTTTCCTTCTTTCTTTCTTTTCTTCTCTTTCTTTCTCTCTCTCTCTTTCTTCCCCTCTTTGTTTCTTTCTTTCTTTCATATGGAGCCTGTTGCCCAGGCTGCAGTAAAATTGCTCAGCCTCCCAGGCTCAAGTGATTCTCCTGCCTCAACCTCCCGAGTAGCTGGGATTACAGGCACCCGCCACTGTGCCTGACTAATTTTTGTATTTTTGTTAGAGACAGAGTTTCACCATGTTGGCCAGGCTGTTCTCGAACTCCTGACCTCAGGTGATCTGTCTGCCTCGGCCTCCCAAAGTGCTGGGATTACAGGCATGAGTCATTGTGCCTGGCCACATTTCTTTAGGCACACACCTTTTCAAAGTTTCCTGTCACTGGGGGTCAGTTTGAAATTCTTATTCTGTGGTGGTAGATGTTAAAGGATAATTTTAGATAATCTGGTTAATATTTAACTTTTATCAACATTGATATTGCAAAATAATTAAGTCTTGAAATTTGTCAAGTGTGAAAGGAATACCATTCAGATGGATTTGTGGTTTAAGAAGTATACAGTTTCATAAACTAATCTCATCTTTTTTTAAATTTTTAAAAAAAATTTTTTCTTAAAGCCTGCAGCACCCAATATTCCCAGGTGGTCTCCCATCCAAGAACTAACCAGGCCCAACCCTGCTTAGCTTCTGAGATCAGACCAGATTGGGCACGTTCAGGGTGATATGGCCGTAGACTTTTCTTTTTTTTTTGAGGCAGAATTTCTCTTCTTTTGTTGCCCAGGCTGGAGTGTAATGGCGTGATCTCGGCTCACTGCAGCCTCTGCCTCCAGGGTTCAAGTGATTCTCCTGCCTCAGCCTCCCAAGTAGCTGGGATTACAGACACTCACCACCATGCCTGGCTAATTTTTGTATTTCTAGTAGAGACGGGGTTTCACTATGTTGGCTAGGTTGGTGTGGGACTCCTGACCTCAGGTGATCCACCTGCCTCGGCCTCCCAAAGTTCTGGGATTACAGGCGTGAGCCACCATGACTGGCCAACTAATCTCATCTTTATCTAGAAACAAAAAAGCAGGGAGGAATGGAATACAATGAATTTCAAACTATTTTTGCATTTTGGTTAGAACTTCCTGCCCCCAGAGCATATGAATTCCTCAAATGGGTCAGCCAGAGAGTAATGGGACATCTTTTTGGGGGTCCAGGGTTATGTCTCAGAGACCACTGGGTTATTGATGTGGTCCTCCTGGAAGCAGAGAGATGGAATAAAAGGTCTCAAGTCCTATAATGCACTTAATTTACTGTCTTGGCTTCCACCTGGTTTCAGTCTTTCCACTAGATGCTCAAAAGTGGAATCCTGCTGCTATGATCAGGTGCTTGATGCAGATGCACATTCAAATGATTTATTTTCCTTTTGCTTACTTGGATTTTCTAATTTTTCTACAATTAATGGCAAGATAACTAAAATGTGAATTATGCCTTCATAGGACTCACATTCTGGAGAAGGCAACAGGGGCTAGGCACGGTGGCTTACGCCTGTAATCCTGGCACTTTGGGAGGCCGAGGCAGGCAGATCACAAGGTCAGAAGTTTGAGACCAGCCTGAGCAACATGGTGAAACCCTGTCTCTACTAAAAATATAACAATTAGCTGGGTGTGGTTGGTGGTAAGTGCCTGTAATCCCAGCTACTTGGGAGGCTGAGGCAGGAGAATCACTTGAACCTGGGAGGCGAAGGTTGCAGTGAGTTGAGATCACGCCACTGCACTTTTTCAGACAGGAACCAGGAAACAGGAACAGGCTTTCCTGTTAAAATCCTTCATTTTAAGCAAAAGCATGAAATTCCTGTTTGATTTTTGGCAATCATGGGAAGAAAGCAAGGCTAAAATCTTACAGACTGTTTAGGAGGCAGATTAATGGCCCCCCAAGGATGTCCACTTCCTCATCCCCAGAACTTTCGAATGTGTTAGGTTACCTGGCAAGAAAGAATTAGGGTTGCGTGTGGATGAAGGTCGCTAAAGAGCTGACCTTGAGATGGGAGATTGTTTTGGATTATCTGGTGGGCCCAATGTAAACACAACGATCCTTATGAAGGGAAGAAGGAGGCAGAAGAGGAGATCAGAGTTGGAGAGAGATTTGCAGAGGCTGCCCTGCTGACTTTGAAGATGGGGAAGGGGCCATGAGCCAAGGAATGCGGGTGGCCTTTAGAAAACGGAAAAAACAAGGAGACAGATTCTCCCCTGGAGACTCCAGAAATAATGCATCCTGCCAACATCTTGTTTTTTAATCCAGTGAGATGCATGTCAGACGTCTGGCCTCCGGACCAATAATACAATAAATTTGTGTGTTTTAAAGTTATTAAGTTTGTGATAAGTTGTTATAGCAGCCATGGAAACTAATGTAGAGGCTGTTTGCAATGATCCAGGTCACAGATAGTGAAGGCCTGGAATTGGCAACAGGGTCAAGAGAGGGGGATTAGGGACTATAGGGATGCACCACCACACCTGGCTAATTTTGTATTTTTAGTAGAGACGGGGTTTCACCATGTTGGCTGGGCTAGTCCCGAACTCCTGACCTCAGTTGATCAGGCTGCCTTGGCCTCCCACCGTGCTGGGATTACAGGCTTGAGCCATCGCGCTGGGCCCTAAGAGGAAATTCTAAAGGAAGCCCTGTAGGTGTCTGCTTCGCGGTTATGCAGGGTGCCTGTGAAACCGCCTTCACAAAAATTACAACTGAGGAAATTATGACAGTGAAAGAGATCAGACCTAATGGACTCCATCTCGCTTCTAACCTTTAAGCTGTCCTTGTTCATTCCTGAGTATAGGCCTGAAATAACTTTGGGAAGGAATTCAGTTCATGGTTTGACTCTGAAACAAAATTGATAATAGCCCTTTCCCGAAAAGACCCCCTTCTTGCCTGTGGACCAGTCTACCTTTGCAGGACTAACAAATTAGCTACAAGATTAGAAATTTAGTTCAGGTATCATGAAGCCTCTGGCTCCAAGTGTCTGAACATCTCCAGATTGCTCCTGGGGATAACATCACTATTGTAAAACCTAAGATCAGTGCTTGAGACATTTTACAGGCCCAGCACTGGATGGATCAGCTAAAACCATCTAGACTGGTAATTTGGCCCAACCATTTCTGCCATCCTACCCAGCAACAGAAGGCAGCCAGAAAAACTCACTTCGACCTCTTATGATTCCATCTCCAACCTGAGCAATCAGCACTCTCCACTTCCCAAGCCCCTACTCGCAAAATTGTCTTTAAAACTCCTGTTGGGCGTGGGTGGCATGTGCCTGTCGTCCCAGCTACTTGGGAGGCTGAGGTGGGAGGATCGCTTGAGCCCAAGAGTTCTGGGCTGTAGTGCGCTATGCGGATCGGGTGTCCACACTAAGTTTGGCATCAATATGGTGACCTCCCGGGAGCAGGGGACCACCAGGTTGGCTAAGGTGGGGTGAACCGGCCCAGGTTGGAAACGGAGCAGGTCAGAACTCCTGGGCTGATCAGTAGTGGGATCACACTTGTGAATAGCCACTGCACTCCAGTCTGGGCAACATAGCAAGACCCCCAGCCTGGGCAACATAGCAAGACCCCATCTCTTAAAAAAAAAAAAGAAGGAAAAGTTTCAGTCTCTGAATGCTCAGGGAGACTGATTTGAGTAATAATAAAACTCCAGTCTCCCACACAGCTGGCTCTGTGTGAATTACTCCTTCTCCATTGCAATTCTCCTGTCTTGATAAATTGGCTCTGTCTAGGCAGTGGGCAAGGTGAACCCACTGGGCAGTTACAGCTATGGGCATATAACTGCAGGTATTTTAGGAGTTAACTAGACTCTTGTGATAAGCTGGGAATCCATTCACTTGATGGGGGAACAAATCTGAGTTCCAAACCCCCAGTTTATCAATTCCCAAGTTGGCAATCAATTCCCATGCTAGCTTAGCTGAATCTGAATCTATTTTCAGATTTTTTTTTTTTTGAGATGGAGTTTCACTCTTGTTGCCCATGCTGGAGTGCAATGGTGTGATCTCAGCTCACCGCAACCTCTGACTCCTGGATTCAAGCGATTCTCCTGCCTCAGCCTCTGGAGTAGCTGGGATTACAGGTATGTGCCACCATGTCCGGTAAATTTTGTATTTTTAGTAGAGATGGTGTTTCTCCATGTTGATCAGGCTGGTCTCGAACCTCCCGACCTCAGGTGATCAGCCTGCCTCGGCCTCCCAAAGTGCTGGGATTATAGGCATGAGCCACCGCACCCAGCCTTTTTTCAGGGTTTTTTTTTTTTTTTTTGCATATACTGTAGTTTTATAATTTTAGTTTGCTCATGGAAATACGTTGGGTGGCTGACTACTGATGATTCATCCTCACATTATCCCCATGTGCCTGTTGGTGTATTCTGAAAGTGCTTGGGAGGAACATTCCCTAATTACATGTTTCCAAATGCATTGTTTATGTGGCCCCATCATCATCAATAAAGGTTCTCTTTATCATCTATCTGAAGCCATTTGGTGTGGCAGTCTCCCCTATGATGATGACTGCCCACAAATCCCTTGGCATTTGAAAACAGCAGGCCTTGCATCAGCTGCAAACTGGACATAATTTTATCCATATCATCGTGATAAGGCTGATGGAGGCTGCTTTTGCTTCTTCCTGCTTCATGAGTCATTTATAGATATTTCTGTCAGGCTCACCTCGCCTGTCTCACATGTACAGTTGTAGCTTTCCTGCTGATCGATTAGTCCGGGTACATTGACACAGCCCTTGGATTTTGCAACGTCTTAGCAGTGTTTGATAATTACCATTCTGTGTTAGCTTTCCTCTAGGCAAGTTTCCTTTGGTTGCAGGTTTCAGGGGTAACAGATACTTTCAAAAAAGTTTTTCACTCAGATTTAGTTTTCTTGACAATGTGATCAAGAAACGTGGTCTTTTCCTCCCTTGGGTTCCTCAAGGGTATGAATGCTAAAACTACTATACATTTGTATTTTTAATTTTTTTTTTCTTTGATGACTTTTTTTTTTTTGAGACATGATCTTGCTCTCTCACCCAGGCTGGAGTGCTGTGGTGAGATCTCAGCTCGCTGCAACCTCTGCTTCCTGGGCTCAAGTGATCCTTCCACCTCAACCTCCTGAGTAGCTGGGACTATAGGCATGCGCCACCCACCCAGCTAATTTTTTGTAGGTTTTTTTTTGTAGAGGCACTATATTGTCCAGATTGGTCTCAAACTCCTGGACTCAGGCCATCTTCCCGCCTTGGACTCCGAAAATGCTGGGATTACAGGCATGAGCCACTGTGCCCAGCCTTGGTGAGTTGTGTTTTCAGTTTTTTCTTTACACAGCTTAATGGCTCCCAAAGGCAGGATGCTTGTAGTCATACATTGGCCTTCCTTGGTTTAGAGCTTAGCATATTCATAGTGAAAATGACTGATTGTATAATTATATATATATTTTATATAATACAAGGGGCCATACTTTTTCTTTCTCTTCCTCCTCCTCCTCCTTCAAATGTAAAAACTATGCTTAGCTTGAGGTTTATTTAAAAATAGGCCACAGGCCGGGCGCGGTGGCCCACGCCTGTAATCTCAGCACTTTGGGAGGCCTAGGCGGGTGGATCACCTGTGGTCAGGAGTTCGAGACCAGCCTGGCCAACATGGTGAAATCCTCATCTCGACTAAAAATACAAAAAAATTAGCCTGGCATGGTGGCGTGTGTCTGAGGCCCCTGGCCCTTGGGATGCTGAGGCAGGTTGCTTGAACCTGGGAGATGGAGTTTGCAGTGAGCTGAAATTGCACCACTGCACTCCAGCCTGGGCCACAGAGTGAGATTCCATCTCAAAAAAAAAAAAAAAAAAGAAAGAAAAAAAAAAAGGCCACAGCCTGAGCTTGGCCCACTGGCCATAGTTTGCAGAGCCAGTGCTATAATACATGAGTAACTGGTGTGAGCAACTACACACAGACAGAAAAGAACCCGGTGACTGGTGCCTTCATTTCTCAAATTTCCTTCTGCTTTCTGTCAGCATGCATCACACAGATACGTGCTCTTCCTGTGGCTACAATCAGTTTATCTTTGCATTCTGTTGTTTGAAAATTTAACACCCATTTCTGTGGGCTGACATAGCTCACATTCCTGTGAATCACCCGCAGTGATTCCTGCAGCATCATCCCAGCCCCTAACCCCGCTGCACCCTAATTGTGCTTCCTATTCTCAGACACCTGCCTTGTATTGACACTGGGTAAATATTTCCCTTGGCTGTGAATAGGCAATTAAAATTCTGAACGTTTTATGGCTCTGGATCCTTATCCCATGGAACAATACTCATCCAGGCAGATAACCCACCGGAGGGAAAGGTATGTGCTTTAGGATGACCTGGTGAGGGAGAATGTAATTCCTCAGCTGGGAGGGAGTTGGGGAGGAGAGGGAGCCGGGGAGGAGAGGGAGCTAGGCTGCCCCCTCAAGGAATCTCTTTTGGAGTTGTTTGTCCTTGTCCCCCACCCCCTCAACCTGCTCTGGAATTTTTACAATCAGAGCCCCTCCTTCGTGGCTGACAATGAAGGGCAGGTGTCTTTCCAGTTTTTGTGCGCGTCTAGGGGCAGGTGGACTTTCTCAGGACCGTGATTTGGATTTTTGGTTCTGGGGGTTCTGGAACTGGGGATCCCACCACTGCCTGCAGGGCAGGGTTTTGGGGTCGGGCTCTGGAATCCAGGTTGTGTGAGGAGCAGAGGAGAGACTGTGAAAGCATTTGCCTGCACCTAAGCGATCAATAAGGGTTATTGGGTTATGGTTTCTGCCTGGGGACTTTAAAAACAGGGCAGGCAGAGGTCAAAGGCCACCCCAGCCAGCTCGCTGCGGTCCTCTCCACCTTTGGGGCCATCTCAGGTTCTAGAGTTGGTGGGCCCTGCCCTTGGAATCATCTGGGGATGGAATTATTGCTAATCCCCAAAGAACTGATGCATCACTCCCTGGCGGGGTTCAACCGGGTGGCAGCATGATTTGTGTGACTGCCCCTGTTTTCCCTCAGAATTAGGATTTTTAAAACCCTCAAAAAATGAGATTTACTTAATTATTTTTGAGACAGAGTCTTATTCTGTCGCCCAGGCTGGACTGCAGTGGCCCGATCTCAGCTCACTGCAACCCCCGATTCTCCTGCCTCAGCCTCCCGAGTAGTTGGGACTAGAGGCGTGTGCCACCACGCCCGGCTAATTTTTTGTTTTTGGTAGAGATGGGGTTTCACTATGTTGACCAGCTGGTGTTGACCAGGCTGGTCTGGAACTCCTGACCTCAGGTGATCCGCTCGCCTCGGCCTCCCAAAGTGTTGGGATTACAGGCGTGAGCCATCGCGCCAGGCCGAGATTTTAAAAATTATACGGATGACACGAGATCCCCAGAGCCGGGCCTCTGGGTGCCACACAGCCCTCACAGTGCGTTGGCTCCGGGACCCTGCGGCCGACGCTGCCCCCTAGTGGCCGCGGTGCGCCAGGCCCGCCAGACCATGGTGCCCCTTGGAAGGGTCTGGACTGGAGCGCTCCGCCTCTCACCAGCTGCCTCCTTCCGTGCCCTCTGGGCCTTCGCTCCTCCGATTCTTGTGGCCCTCTGCAGTCCTCCACCTATTTCTTTCTTTCCTTTTGAGACAGGGTCTCACCCTTGTCACCCAGGCTGGAGTGCAGTGGCACGATCATAGCCCATTGCTGCCTGGAACTCCTGGGCTCAAGAGATCCTCCCACCTTAACCTCCACGGTAGCCAGTGCTACAAGCATGCTCCCAGACTCGGCTGATTCATTTCTATTTTTGTAGAGATGGAGTGTCTCACTATGTTGCCAGGCTGTCTTGAAATCCTAGGCTTAAGCCATCCTCTCTCCTCAGTTTCCCAAAGTGCTGGGATTATAGGTGTGGGTCATCAAGCCCAACCGATTCTCCTCTTTTGTTTAGGTGCTGTGGATGATGTGGCCCAGCAAGGGGCTGGCTGTCATGAAACTGAGTGTAGGAGGGCAGGAGGATTTGGGGATATTTATATCCGTATCCACATAGATGCATCTTTAGGATTTGTATTCTTTGCACATTTTGGTCTAGAGCAATTTTTAAAACCAATCAGCCACACTTTTTGAGCAGCCAGTGCTGTGTGGCTGGTACGAAGGTCTTTACTTTTTCAAGGCAGAGTTTTGCTCTTGTTGCCCAGGCTGAAGTGCAGTGGCGTGATCTCGGCTCACCGCAACCTCCGCCTCCCAGGTTCAAGCGATTCTCCTGCCTCAGCTTCCCGAGTAGCTGGGACTACAGGCATGTGCCACCATACCTGGCTAATTTTGTATTTTTAATAGAGACGAGGTTTCTCCATGTTGGTAAAACTGGTCTCAAACTCCTGACCTCAGGTGATCCACCTGCCTCGGCCTCCCAAAGTGCTGAGATTACAGGTGTGAGACACCGCTCCCAGCCTGTAAGTTTGGAAGGTGCTTGGCTCTTTTTAAAAACTGAAGGCAGGGAAGGTGGGAGTGTGTGTGGGCACTGAGCAGAATGAGGGAGCCGTGGGAAGGAGGGGGGCAGCAAAGACTGGTGAGGGGCCACCGTCATTGGGATTTAGGATTTTACAATAAGAGCCCTGGAAAGCTTTGAAGGATGGGGTGGAACTTTGCAGTTGATAAGAATTCCTTTGGGTTGCTGGAGAAGGGATTGTGGAGTCTGGCTGGGAGCAGTGGGGAGGCCCTGGGGGCTGGACAGGCAGGGCTGGGGGTGTTGCCCGTGGACTTGCAGTGAAGGATTCCAGAGGTGTAGAGGTAGCCTGGGTTGGCTGGAGAAGGACGGATCGGGGATGCTCCTCAGGCTGGTGCAGCCCAGTGGGGAGGACGGAGCCAGAACTCACTGAGATAGCAACAGACTGGGGCGAGGTCACTGGTTCTGTTGGACAGGTGGAGTCTGCGATGTCGAGCAGATGGTCTGATATAAGGGGAGGGGTTCGAGCTCTGATGGAGGCAGAAACCTAGAGGAAAGGAGCTTTGAAAGAGCACAGATATTTCTGCTGGGATCCAAGGACAGAGATCGGCTGCTTTCCTTTTGTCCTGGCTCACCTTACCCAGACAGGGGCAGACCCCACACCGTAGCAGGGAGACAAAAAAGATGCAGGGGGCACAAAAGTGAGATGCTCGTGGTTTACTGAAGAGAGCAAGGCTGGTGGGCATGGGGTTGAAGAAGCTCCGGCAGCGGCAGGGGTGGTAGACGTTGGGGAACTTCGGCTTCTGACGCCTAATTACACAGTGAGCTTTTGACTATTTTTTCCTAAAAGAAATAAACAAATAAAGAAACAGAAAAATCTAACACAATAGTGAATGAATTGCATTCATAGTTAGGCAGAGATGACGAGCCACAGAAACGTTAGCATCAAGCGAGAGGGGCAGTCAGCTCTAGGAGGAACTAAGGTAGTAAGGGCTTGGATTGTTTCTCAAAAGCCTCTTAAAAAATAACACGAGGGGGCAGGGCCCGGTGGCTCACACATGTAATCCCAGCACTTTGGGAGGCTGAGGCGGGCCCGGCTGACATGGTGAAACCCTGTCTACTAAAAATACACAAAAAAATTAGCTGAGTGTGGTCATATGTGCCTATAATCCCAGCTACTCAGGAGGCTGAGGCAGGAGAATCACTTGAACCCAGGAGGCGGAGGTTGCAGTGAGCTGAGATCGTGCCATTGCTCTCTGGCTTGGGCAGCAAGAGCAAACCTCCATCCAAAAAAAGAAAGAAAAATTGTAAGAGGTGGCTGGGAGCAGTGGCTCACGCCTGTAATCTCAACACTTTGGGAGGCCGAGGAGGGCAAATCACCTGAGGTCAGGAGTTTGAGACCAGCCTGGCCAACATGGGGAAACCCTGTCTCTACAAAAATACAAAAATTAGCGGGGGGGGGGGGGGTTGGGGAGTGGTGCCTGTAATCCCAGCTACTTGGGAGGCTGAGGTGGGAGAATGGCTTGAACTCGGGAGGTGGAGGTTGCAGTGAGCTGAGATTATGCCATTGCACTCCAGCCTGGGTGACAGAGCGAGAAAAAAAAAAAAGAAAAAAAGTAAGAGAAGATGCCCAGAAAGATCACCGTGCTGCTTGCCTGGGGACAGTGGCACTGTGGCTCTCCTCTCTGGATTAAAAATGGGTCTGAACACTGGGGCAACCCTGCAGCTCCATTTGGGGAAGTCACTTCAAAACAGTGGGAAGTGAAGGGTGCTGGTTACCAGGAGCTTCATGATGCTGTCTCTGGCCTTCTGGGGGAGGGTGTCCACCATCATCTTCAGCTGAGCCCCTGCCTCACTCATGTCTTGTTCAGGACTGAACGGTTCCATGGCAGCCTCAAAATTGGAGGGTGTGCCCATGAAGAGGGTTTCGATGATCTCCAGAAAGCTGGGGCAGATCTCTGCGGAAGCTGCAATACAGAGACGAGAAGGCATATGTCTCCAGGCCCCTTTTCAAGCTGGCCAGCTCTCTGGCTGGGTCTGCCCAGATGCAAACAGCGAGGCCCATCAGCAGGAGATAGCAGCCTTTTCATCCATGGACCAGACTATAAGATCTGCTGGTGCTCTAAGCGGCTGCCTATTTGGCGCTGCACGAATACTTTCTGGGTTATAGCCAGCTTTTTGTGGATCACCCAGTCTTCCTTGGACTTCTTGGGTTGAGGTGAGCAAGATGCCATGTTCCTTTCTGTTAGAGATCAAGGCAGAGTATTGATCATAGAAGCCGCTGCCTAGTTTTTTAATGCAGTGTGGAGGATGGGAAGAGGCCACAGAGGGTTTTGTTTCCACCGGAAACTTGCCAGTGGTTAGGGGTGCCCCGAGCCATGTGTCACCAGGGGCATGTGACACATTCAGGCTCTGGCAGGAAGACGCGATTGTACCAGCCAAACACGGGGCCCCGGACCTGGCCGGGAAGAGGTGTGTGCATGTGGGCACTGGGCCCTGTAGCACGCTCAGGACACTCAACAGACAGAGCAGCCACCTGTCCCACTGCATTCCCTTCAACACAGAGCTGCCAGGCTGTGTTCCCTTCTCAGGTCCTTACAACCAGGGACGTGGAGGAAACTCACCATTTCTTTCTTTTTTTTTTTTTTTTTTGAGATGGAGTTTCACTCTTGTTGCCCAGGCTGGAGTGCAGTGGCACAATCTCAGCTCACCAAAACCTCCACCTCCTGGGTTCAAGCGATTCTCCTGCCTCAGCCTCCCGAGTAGCTGGGATTACAGCCTTGTGCCACCACGCCTGGCTAACTTTGTATTTTTAGTAGAGATGGGGTTTCACCATGTTGGTCAGGCTGGTCCTGAACTCCCGACCTCAGATGATCCACCCACCTCGGCCTCCCAGAGTGCTGGGATTACAGCCATGAGGCACCGCACCAGCTGAAACTCATGATTTTCTATGCCCTGCTTGCCTCCAACTTCCCAGTGGGTCTCAGATCCCTTGCCCTTGCATTCTCTGCCTTGTGTACAAATTTGGCGTCCTTCCTCTAACTCTGGGGCCTCACTAGAAATGGCCACTCCAAGTCAGACCCTCTCTAGAACTTAGGTCCTTGCTTTGTAAGTTACTATGCCACCAGGCAAGTCACTCTTTCTGTATCTCAGTTTTCTCATCTGTAAAATGGGAACAATATCCCTACTTCATTTTATTTTGAAAAAATTTTTATTGGCCACATGGGGTGGCTCACACCTGTAATCCCAGCACTTTGGGAGGCCCAGGCGGGTGGATCACGAGGTCAGGAGTTTGAGACCAGCCTGACCAACATGGCGAAACCCTGTCTCCACTAAAAATACAAAAATTAGCAAGGCATGATGGCTTGTGCCTGTAATCACAGTTCCTTAGGAGGCTGACACAGGAGAATCTGTTGAACCCGGGAGGTGGAGGCTGCAGTGAGCCAAGATCATGCCACTGCACTCTAGCCTGGATGACAGAGTGAGATTCCATCTCAAAAAAAATTTTTTTTACTTTATTATTATTATTATTTTTGAGACACAGTCTCACTCTATCGCTCAGGCTGGAGTGTAGTAATGCCATCTCGGCTCACTGCAACCTCTGTTTCCAGGTTCAAGTGATTCTCCTGCCTCAGCCTCTCAAGGAGCTGGGACTACAGATGCCCGCCACCATGCCCAGCTAATTTTTGTATTTTCAGTTGAGACAGGGTTTCACCGTGTTGGCCAGGCTGGTCTCTAACTCCTGATCTCAAATGATCTACCTGCCTTGGCCTCCCAAAGTGCTGGGATTACAGGCGTGAGCCACTGTGCCCGGCCCAACATCCCTACTTCATAGGGTTGTAAGAATGAAAAGAGATAGTAAGTGAAAGGGTGACAAGCAGTGATTGGCACATTGTGTGAAGTGAGTGTTAAATGTTGTACATGTGTGCGCACAAATAGAGAAATGCTTACCTGACCCACCCCTTAACATGTTTCAGTCCTATCTTGCTCAGCCGCCCACCTCTGTACGCAGACAGCACTGAGATCTAATCAATACACATTTCAGTCCAAAATGATGTCATTTTCTCTGGGAAACAAATAAACCTCCCTGCAACACAGTTGTTCCTACTTCTTGGTTTGGGTTTTCTAACCCCCAGGGACATAACACTTATTTCCATGAGTGTTGTGAAACTTTCCAAGTGAATTAATTGGAATTTGTTTATTAAAAAACAACAACAGCATTTTCAGATGAGAATGAAAGAGACTGACGCAGAGTGAAAAACAGAGTTCCCGTTCCCCAAAGACGGGGATCTTGGAGAGAGGTGTGATTCTTCCTTCCTTTCTCTTCCTCTCTCCCTCTCTCCTTCTGCCCCCGTTCCCCCTACGTTCTTTTCCTTTTAATGACAGCAGCAACGACTCAGAGACTCCTAATCCCTTTTGCAGAGGACGAAAATGTTTAGAAAACTCCACTCTGGGTTGGCAGTTCCCCAAAGGGAAGATCTCTTTCTGGAATATTCCTCTGTGCCCAGAATGAGAGACCTTGTCTTGGGCTAGGTTTCTTTCGGGGTCGTGAGTCCCTGCAGCTCCCCTTCCAGTGGCTTCAGCTTCCAGCATGGAGAGGAGACCCCAGACTTGGAGGCTGCACCAATATCTCAGCATCTTGGGGTCTGTCCAAGTCTGTGCTTGAGGGCCTCATCCTTCCTATGCTGGATGCACTATCCCTATGGGGTCTTCTCCACTCCTCCCTCCAGGCTATTCCATTCCCTGGGATTCTGAGGTTGTTGGATATGGAAGATGGGACCCTTTTTAGGCTTCCTCACAGCCTGGGGCTCTCTCCAAGTTCCCAAGATGAGCTTGCTCACCAGACCCAGTTTTCTGAGACTCGGCAAGCCCAGGTCCTCCCAGTAGCTCCAGAGCAGGATGGGCAGCTCACCCCTTCTTCTGAGCAGAACTGGGTGGTCCTGAGGGTTTCTGAGTCCAAGAGGCAAGGAAGGGACTCTGAACACTTACCAGAGCTGCAGCAGAGAGCCAGCATGACCAGGGTGAGGGTGACAGCGAGCTTCATGGTGGAGGCAGGCGATGCTCTGGCCTGTCTCTGGTTCCGTCTCTGGGTCTGGTGGGCTAGTATGAGACGAGCCCAGCAAGGTGCCTTTTATATGCTCCAGGCAGCAGCACCCAGATGGGGAAGGGCAGGGCAAGGGCTCCACGTATGATGCTGTGCTATTTACTTGGGCATTGACTCGATGGAATAGGTAAACATTCTCTTTTCTCAACCCAGTTTCTGTCCCCATTGAAACTGAGCTCACACAATGGGCCGCTTGGGGGTGAAGGGCCAAGTCCTGCCTGGAGCCAGTGAAGGGAACCCAAGTGAGAGGACATGGAAACCCAGCTGCCTGTGTCACTCTCTGAACCTGGGCACTGGGGCAGTCCAGATCAAGAGAAGCAATTGTGGAGCCCACCTGGACCCATTACCCCTGGAGAAACTGAGGCCCAAGGTCCCTCACAAGTGGCAGGGCCAGGACTAGGACTCGGGACACTGACACTCCATTGGGCTTTTTCCCAGACTTCCCTCTGAAGAGCGTGGCCGCCCCTTAAGCCAGGAAGGTGACTTGGTTCTAAGCATCGCTATGGTCAGACTTGAGGGGATCCTGGACTGAAGCATGTTGGCCACCATGGACCCTTCTAGAACTCCCATCAAAAATCTGAGCCCTGACCCAGGCTGAGTCTGTTCCCACCCAGAAGTGCCCTCAAGTCCCGCGCTCCCGATGGATGGCCTGACTGGGGGTACCTTCCGTCCTTATCTCACTTGACCTCTCAATGGCCTTGACGCTTGTGACCGCTTCCTTCTCTAACCATTCTCTCTCCTGTGCTCCCACGGCTCAGTTCTTTCCTGTTTTCCTGCTCTGCCCACTCCTTGTTCTCTTTAGATGTTTATTCTTTACTGTTCTTAAGTGGTGGCGGTTCCCGGCTTTGGCCTTCTCCCCGTTCTTGCCCTCATTGCCATTTCCTGCTTCTTCTCCAAAGCCCAGGCCTCATAGCACCCAGCCTGGCCTGGTCAGAGTCTCCCAACTCGACCTCCCTGCCTCCCACCTGGCTCTCCTCAGCATCCTCTGAAAGGCCATCAGAATGAGCTTCCTAAAACCCACTGGTCATGTTCTTCTCCTTCTTGAAACCCTGAAACTCCTCCTTTTGCTCGTAGAATGAAATTCAAGTGCAATTTACAAGGCCCTTGCCCACTGGTCTGTGCCCACCCCGTCTGATCATTTCTCCACTCCCCTACACAGTTACTTCACCCTCTCTTGCTATTTGTGGATTCGGGAATGTTCCATGCTTTTTCATGCCTTTCTACCTGTGCACAAGCTAAGCCTCATGCCTGAACACACATTTCCTGCCTTGTCCTCTTCTCCAAATTCTGTCTCTCTTTTTTTTTTTTTTTTTTTTTCCTGAGACAGAGTCTCACTCTATTGCCCAGGCTGGAGTGCAATGGTGTGATCTTGGCTCACTGCAACCTCCACCTCCTGGGTTCAAGCAATTCTCTTTCCTCAGCTTCACGAGTAGCTGGGATTACAGGTGACTGCCACCATGCCCATCTAAGTTTTGTATTTTTTTTTAGTAGAGACAGGGTTTCACCATACTTGCCAGGCTGGTCTCGAACTCCTGACCTCAGGCGGTCCACTCTCCTCAGCCTCCCAAAGTGCTGGGATTACAGGCGTGAGCCACCATGCTCAGCTCCACTTCTCCAAATTCTATTTGTACTTCCAGACTCAATCAAATGTTGATTCATTTATTTATCCAATAAACGTTGACCACCTATGATGTGCCAGACATGGTGCTAGGAGTCAGGAATTGGGGTAGATAGACATGGAGATGCATTGTGTGCCGCTTCAAGAACTCAAGATAAATAAATAAATAAATAATAAAAGCCTGGGCACAGTGGCTCATGTCTGTAAATCCAGCACTTTGGGAGGCTGAGGTGGGTGGATCACCTGAGGTCAGGAGTTTGAGACTAGCCTGACCAACATGGAGAAACCCCATCTCTACTGAAAATACAAAAATTAGCAGGGTGTGGTAGCACACACCTATAATCCCAGCTACTCAGGAGGCTGAGTCACAAGAATCGCTTGAACCTGGGAGACAGAGGTTGCAGTGGGCCGAGACTGTGCCATTGCACTACAGCCTGGGCAACAACAGCAAAACTCTGTCTCAAAAAAAAAAATTAATTAATTAATTAAAAAAAGAAGAACTCAGCGCCCAGGTTTGAGGAGCGTGGTCGGCAGAGAGCCGGTAATGCCAGGGTCTGCCTCTGTTGCAGAGACCTGCCTTGCTCAAGGTCACACTCTTCCCGGGGTTGCTCACCTATGGTGACCAAACAAGAAGGGGATGTAGAGGCCTGGGCATCTCCGCACCATGGGGGCAAACCCAGCGGCAATATTCCAGAGCTCCCACCTGGCTGGTGGAGATCTTACTGGGCCTGCACCGCAGGTCAGCTTTTCCCTCTGCCCAGTCCTACTTCACCCACTTTCCTTCACACGTATTGCTCCTTAATAGCCATCTGGCACCCCCAAATCCAGCTCAGCATCTGCTTTCTTGATAGCATCAACTAATGACAGAGGGATTGCGATGAATGAACCAGACTCAAATCCCTGCCAGTGTGGGGCTTTACTTCAGCGGGAGAGACAGACAAGTAAACAATTAAACAAATGAAATAATTACATATTGCGATCCATGCTGGCAAGGAACTAAACAGGGAGTTGGAGAGAGAAAAAAATGATTGAGAACTACTTAGATGGGGGAATTACGGTGCTTTTCTCAGCAGGTGGCTTGATGCTGAGATCCTCAGGCAAAGAGGGCTCTGGACAGAGGGGTCACCCACCACTGAGGCCCTAAGAGAAGAGGGACCCCCGCTGGGTGTGGTGGCTCACACCTGTAACCCCAGCACTTTGGGAGGCTGAGGTGGGCGGATCACCTAAGCTCAGGAGTTTAAGACCAGCCTGGCCAACATGGCAAAACCCTGTCTCTGCTAAAAATACAAAAATTAGCTGGGTGTGGTGGCACGTGTCTGTAATCCTAGCTACTCAGGAGGCTGAGAGGCAGGAGAATCGCTTGAACCCGGGAGGTAGAGATTACAATGAGCCGACATTGCACCATTGCACTCCAGCCTGGGCAACAAGAGTGAAACTCCATCTCAGAAAGAAACAACAAGAAAAAGAAGGACCCCGTTGTGCCTGAGGGTTGCTGTGCCTGCATCGGGGACTGTTTAGGGACCAGAGCACACGAGGCTTCTTCTAAGGGCTTTACGCTCATAGTGGGAAGCTCTTGATGGGTTTCAATCAGGGAATGACATGATCTGATATCCCTTTCCTGATGAAATGACCCTGACTTGGGCAGCTGGAGGAATGGGGTGTTATTTCCTGACATAGACAGGACTTGGAGAAAATAGGGTTGGGAGTGAAAACAGGGAGTGAAGCCTTCCCTGACAGGCAGTTCTGATGAGTGAGACTCTCCCCATGTGCCTCTCTGCCACCCTCTGCTTAGAGGGCCCAACATACAATATTTTAACTTTGCAATTCTTAATTTTCTTGTATGACTCCTTTACTTGACTGACCTCCTTTAAGGCTGAGGCCGCTGTAAGCCAAGGAACGCAACGCTTGCTAAACAGGAATCCTTGGAATGAATCCATGCATGAGGCCTTTGTGCCATGTGACAGTTCGAGGACGTGGTGACGCCTGAACCATCCCACTCAGAGATGCCTTAACACGGGTAAGAGCACGCATTCTAAACTAACAACCAACAAAGGCTCGTCAAGTACATTATGGTGTGTTCTTACAATGAAATGCTGTGTGCCTGAAAACACAGAGAAATAAGATCTTCTGACCTGATAGTGAAATGATCTGCAAGGCTGACAGCAAAGGGGAGACACAAGGCTTGGAACAGAGTAAAAAGGAACAAAAAGAATCTATGTATGCGGCCAGGCACGTGGCTCATGCCTGTAATCCCAGCACTTTGGTAGGCCGACCTGGGTGGATCACGAGGTCAGGAGATCGAGACCATCCTGGCTAACACGATGAAACCCTGTCTCTACTAAAAATATAAAAA
The DNA here is from genome assembly GCA_963573385.1 of Cacajao melanocephalus. Lineage (NCBI taxonomy): Eukaryota > Metazoa > Chordata > Mammalia > Primates > Pitheciidae > Cacajao > Cacajao melanocephalus. The sequence goes on along the minus strand of CAUYLG010056112.1, from coordinate 22,250 downwards.
ATTAGCCGGATGTGGTGGCACGTGCCTGTAGTCCCAGCTACTTGGGAGGCTGAGGCAGGAGAATTGCTTGAACCTGGGAGGCAGAGGTTGCAGTGAGCTGAGATGGTGCCACTACACTCCAGCCTTGGGTGAGAGAGCTGAGACTCTGCCTCAAAAAAAAAAAAAAGAAAAGAAAAAAGAAAAAAGAAAAAGAATCCATGTAGGCATTTGCTTGTATTTGCATAAAGCATCTCTGAAGTGACTTCTTCCTTTTAGGTTTCCCTCTGTGTCCCAAAATCTGGGTTCCTGAGGCCAGCCCATCTTGAGGACTTCAGGAGTCTACATTCCTCCTCTCTTGGGGACTGTTGAAAGGTGTGGCTGTTGGAGCTGAAGTGGGCAAGGAAGGTGAGCGGGACCATTGGGGGCACCTAAACCCATCTAATGCCACCACTAGTAGATCCCTCCGTGGGCAGTGGCTGGTCTGGCCGGGGCAGCAGTGATGGCAGCAGGAGTTTTAGGCAGGAGTCACATTACCCATAGCCACAGACTCTTGCTCTGTACATTCCACCTTCATGGTGCAAGGTCCTGGGGATAGGAGAGCTGCCTCCTGGGTCTTTGAGGAATGTAACAGCTAGCGGGAGAGACAGTGATGGGCGCAACTGATGGGAATGTTCTGTGGGGAGATGGAGGAAGTCAGAGAAGGAAGCGGTGCTCTGGGAGTTGAAAGGGGGCTGCCCCAGGCCAACTGCGGTGGCTCACGCCTGTAATCCCAGCATTTTGGGAGGCTGGAGCGGGCAGATCACCTGAGGTTGGGAGTTCGAGACCAGCCTGACCAACATGGTGAAACCCCATCTCTACTAAAAATACAAAAATTAGCTGGGCGTAGTGGTACATGCCTGTAATCCCAGCTACTTGGAAGGCTGAGGCAGGAGAATTGCTTGAACCTGGGAGGCAGAGGTTGCAGTGAGCTGAGATCATGCCATTGCACTCCAGCCTGGGCTACAAGAGCGAAACTCCACCTAAAAAAAAAAAAGAAACAAAAGAAAAAGAAAAAAGAAAGGAGGCTGCCCCAAGAAAGGTAGCGGGGCAGAGGAGAGAGGGCTCGTGGAGGGCTGGCATTTGAGCTGGCCTGTGGCGGATGGGTGGTGCCGGTGACTGGGGTGAAGCGAGGGCTGTGCCAGGAGGAGGAAGCCACATGGAGGGGTCCCGGGCTCAGGAGGGGACCTGGCCACGGTCTGACTGGCATGGAACAGATGAGAGCACAGGTACAGGGGGAGCCCAGGGTGCCAGCGGGCACCGGCCTTTCAGGTGTGAGGCTGGAGATGTGCTCCGAATCTGGATGGTGCCTCAACTACCACCACCAAGTGTCCCAGATAGGCTCTTCCATTTGGCCCTTGACAGAGCTCTGCTTGGTGGTGGTGGGTGTTTCTCTCCCCGGCCCCAGGAGTCTGCAAAGTCCCTGCTTCTCTGACCCTCTACTTGAGATAGCTAGGCAAAAAGTATGTTAGTCAAGGCTTGGAACTTAGTGGGAACTCAGAGCTTTTTTTTTTTTTTCTGGAGATGGGAATTTTGCTCTTGCTGCTACGGTTGGAGTGCAATGGCATGATCTTGGCTCACTGCAACCTCTGCCTTCCGAGTTCAGGTGATTCTCCTGCCTCAGCCTCCCAAATAGCTGGGATTACAGGTGTGCGCCACCACGCCTGGCTAATTTTTGTATTATTGATAGAGATGGGGTTTCACCAGGTTGGCCAGGCTGGCCTTGAACTCCTGACCTCAGGTGATCCTCCTGCCTCAGCCTCCCCAAGTGCTGGGATTACAGGCGTGAGCCACCATGCCCAGCCAGAACTCAGAGCTTCTTCAGCTTTAACACCTGCTCCTCAAATCCTTAAACTCTATACCCTGTGAGTTCCAACCCTCAAGCCTGACTTAGCATGTGGAAAGGGCTGGGACCTGCCATGTCTGGCCACATGTGGTCAGTTACCTACCTGGTCACTGTGCAAAGACAAACTGTTCAGGGGGAAGACAAGTCACGTGGTTATTAGCACCATGATGATGGCAGTGAATCAGAACAGCTCCTGCCAAGCCCTGCACCCCAGACCCTGTGTTGGCTGTGCCTGGCTCTGGGGGAGCCCTGGTCCTTGGGTGGCGGAACCTTCCAGCTGGGGTAGTGGCTGGGGAGCTTGCTCTGAGCTCACCCTTTGCCCAGACTCCAGCTGGAATGACGTGAGCACCTTGTGCCTGGCTCTGGTCTTTGAGAATGGAGCGGGGGACGCAGGGGGTGGGGAGTGTTAAAAAAAAAAAAAAAAAAGAGAGAGAATGGAGCAGGGGAAAGAGCCTCGCTGAAGCCAGAGGGTGGGAGGGTGCCAAGGGAACTGGAAGCCTCTCCTGGGTGTTTGGACTACAAGACCCTAGATCTGCTGGCCCCTCCCCATGTATGGGGTATCATGGGTGCACATGTGGGTGCCAGATTGTTGAGCCATGTTCAGTGCTCCTTGAGGAGGCCCGCCCATATCCTCATCTAGAGGTCTGGTGACAATGGCAGGTGGGAGGGGGTGGGCCAGAAGCAGCCCCAGCCCATACTGCCAGAAGCCACTGGTTGAGGCCAGATGCTTACTCCCCCAGGTGTATTCTAATGAGCAGGAAGCTGGGGTGCAGCGTGCTGGCAGCTGGCTGGCTGCAAGTCCCAGCGTGGCCCAGAAAACAGGTTGGTGGCCTGGGCTGGCTGTTCTGAGCCTATCCATCCGGCTGGGCTGCTGGGGGAGGACTAGTCTGGCCACAGGCTTGGGTCAGCTCCCGGGGCAAGCTATAGAGGTCAGCCTCCTCCCTCCTCCCTGAGTATCCGGCTCTTCTAGTGCTCAGGAAATCACTCTTAGCAGAGCAGACTTTTCCTCATGGGTTTGGTTCATTCTCTTCTGCCTTGGTGGCTCCTGGGGCTGACCCCTGCATTGATTGACCCAGGGACCCCCCCAGGAGGGGCCTGGCAACCTCTGGACATTCCATCCTTTCTGTCCACCAGCCACAATGCCGAGGGCCTGTGAGCCTTTAGAGGGCCTCAGAAATGGTCATGTATCTGCTGGCTCCAAAATACAAAAACAAAATCTCAAAATTGTAATTAATGGATATTGATAACATAATTTCAACTAGTAAGCTGCATTTTTGTTCAACTATTATGTAGTTGTGTGCAAATGTAATAAAGTTTAAATTATGTGAACCAAATGCATAATCTGTTTTTAGGGTCAAAATCATTCTTATTATTATTTTTTGAGACAGAGTCTCGTTCTGTTGCCCAGGCTGAAGTGTAGTGGCATGATCTGGGCTCACTGCAATCTCTGCTTCCCAGGTTCAAGCGATTCTTGTGCCTCAGTCTCCTGAGTAGCTGGGACTACAGGCATTCGCCACCACGCTTGGCTGATTTTTTGTATGTTTAGTAGAGACGGGGTTTTGCCATGTTGGCCAGGCTGGTCTTGAACTCCTGACCTCAAGTGATCCACCTGCCTTGGCCTCCCAAAGTGCTGGGATTATAGGGGTGAGCCACTGCACCTGGCCTAATATTATTATTTTTTGAGATAGGATCTCATTCTGTCATCTAGGCTGGAGTGCAGTGGCCTGATCACGGCTCACTGCAGCCTCAAATTTCTGGGCTCAAGGGATCCTCCTGCCTCAACCTCCTGGGTAGCTGGGACTGCAGGTGTGTGCCACCACATCTGGCTAATTTTCTTTTTCTGAGATGGAGTTTTGCTCTTGTTGCCCAGGCTGGAGTGCAACGACGTGATCTCGGCTCACCACAACCTCCACCTCCTGGGTTCAAGCAATTCTCCTGCCTTAGCCTCTCAAGTAGCTGGAATTACAGGCATGCGCCACCACACCCAGGAGACAGGGTTTCTCCATGTTGGTCAGGCTGGGCTTGAACTCCTGACCTCAGGTGATCTGCCTGTTTTGGCCTTCCAAAGTGCTGGGATTACAGGCATGAGCTACTGTACTTGGCCACTTTGTTTTTTTTGAGATAGAGTTTCAGTCTTGTCACCCAGGCTTGAATGCAGGCAGGATCTCGGCTCACTGCAACCTCTGCCTCCTAGGTTCAAGCAATTCTCCTGCCTCAGCCTTCCAAGTAGCTGCGACTACAGGCACGTACCACCATGCCCGACTACTTTTTTTGTATTTTTAGTAGAGATAGGGTTTCGCTATGTTGGCCAGGCTGGTCTTGAACTCTTGACCTCAGGTGATCCGCCTACCTCAGCCTCCCAAAGTGCTGGAATTACAGGCGTGAGCCACTGCACCCAGCCACCTTTGATAACTTTCATGCTGTGGGATATCCCTTTGCATGGATGTAATATCATCTTTGCAGGGATGTAATATAATTTAATTTTCCAGTGCCTTATTGATGGACGTTTGCGTTTTTTCCCCTAGTTTTTCTGCCATTACAAACCACACAGCAACGCGTGTTCCTCTTCCCACCCTGGGGACTCTTTCTGTGGGAGAGGTGCCTGGATTTAGAGGAGCGACCACTCTTCATTTGGAACGACTCTCCTGAGCCTGGAAACCCTTCAGCTCCAACTCCAGAGTGGCTGTTGGTGGTAATACTCCAGGGCTGGGAAGCAGGAGTGGGAAGGTGTGAGAGGTAGGGGAGTGTGGCTGTCAACTGTTCCGATTTTTCACAGGGATCTTGGTCCCTTTCCCAGTTTGTCACTCTGCCCACAAACTAGGATGTGAGCAGCATATTGAGAATCTGGAGAGTTGTTCACGTCTGCCCAGCATATGGGTGTCCTTCTGGGCTGCGAAGTGGCATCTTGTGGGCACCCCCCCACCACAACCAGCTGTGAGCTGTGCCCTGGCACAGAGGGACCTGGCTTTCCCTGTTTCTGCAGATGGAGCCCAGGGTTTCAGGGAGGGCAGGGGCAGGCTGGGACCTGTTGGGGATCTGGGCACTTTCTCGTGCTCCTTAAGCTGCAAGTCATAGACGGAGCAGGGTGGGAGCTGCGGAATGTGCCTTCCCAGGGCCACTGGCAGAACCAGCGAGATCTTTTCTCTGGGATGAGCTCCCTCTGAGGGGTGGGGACAGAAGTCCCTGTCTTGCAGGATGGAAACTGGCTCTCCTCCATTTCACAAGCTGATGCTGGGGATTTGGGCAGTAGATTTGGGGCTGACAGCAGAATGACACGATTGCTCGCTGGGTGACCTTGGCCAGGATGCCAGCTCACTTTCTCGCTTACTTCTGCACATTCTTTGTTCTGCGGGTGAGTCACCCAGGTCCTGCCCTCTGTGCCTGGCTGCCCTCTTCCTCTTTCCCTGCCCTGAGCCTGTTCCCACTTGTAGATTTGGCAGGTCATGGCTAAAGCCCATCTGCCCCCACTGTGGCCAGTGCCCTAAGGGTAGGTTGTATGGAGTGGAGCTGGCGTGGTCAGTGGACTTGGATCAGGCTGCTGCATGCTAAGGGAGGTTTGCGGGGCTGCAGTTGCCCTGTGCACCCAGGGAGCGGGTAAAGAAGGTGACCAGGGGCTCCTTTAGGCCTGAATGGTCTGTGGCCCAGGGAGGCTCTGCCCAGAGGAGCCTGGCAAGCCCCTGGTCTGCTCTCCTGGCCAATGGCCTGATGCTGATTTATCTGGGCACTTTGTCATTTTTGGTTCATCAGGGTGTACAGGGTGATTTAGGGTCTCAAATGCAGGTGTTCACAAAATGAAACAGAACTTCCCTTTATGCCTGTGTTTCTTTTTATTTTTATAACAAATGTAAATAGTTTTATTTTTTATTTTTTTGAGACAGAGTTTTGCTCTTGTTGCCCAGGCTGGAGTGCAATGGCAAGATCTTGGCTCACCGCAACCTCTGCCTCTCGGGTTCCAGCAATTCTCCTGCTTCAGCCTCCTGATTAGCTGGGATTACGGGCGCCCACCACCATGCCCAGCTAATTTTTGTATTTTTAGTAGAGACAAGGTCTCACCATATTGGCCAGGCTGGTCTTGAACTCTTGACCTCAGGTGATCTGCCCACCTCAGCCTCCCAAAGTGCTGGGATTGCAGGCTGAGCCACTGCACCTGGCTTGTTCTTGGAGGGCTCTTCTCTCTTTTCTCAGACTCTTCAAACCCACTCGAGGACTCTGCCACCTCACTAAGGATTCTTTAGTAGCTTACCTGGAGAGTTGGACAACTGGGGAGGATCATTTTTTAACAGTCCCTTACTCTAGAAAACCAGGATTATTGCCAGGTGTGGTGGCTCACACCTGTAATCTCAGCACTTTGGGAGTCTGGGGCAGGCAGATCACCTGAGGTCGGGTGTTCGAGACCAGCCTGACCAACATGGAGAAACCCCATCTCTACTAATAATACAAAGCAGCCGGGTATGGTGGTGCGCACCTGTAATACCAGCTATTCAGAAGGATGAGGTAGGACAATCGCTTGAACATGGGAGGCGGAGGTTGAGGTGAGCCGAGATTGGGCCACTGCACTCCAGCCTGGGCAAGAAGAGTGAAACTCCATCTCAAAAAAAAAAAAGTTTCAAACAAACAAAGAAAAAACCAGGATTATTCTCAGTAATAATGGTGAAATGAAATGAGTAAGAATAAAGGCCAGAAAAGAAATGCAGAGAGTCATCATTTTCAGTTTTGCTTTTTTTTTGAGATGGAGTTTCCCTCTTGTCGCCCGAACTGGAATGCAATGGCACAATCTCGGCTCACTGCAACCTCCGCCTCCTGGGTTCAAGCAATTCTCCTGCCTCAGCCTCCCCAGTTGCTGGGACTATGGGTGTGTGCCACCATGTGTGGCTTTTTAAAAATTTTGGAAGACACAGGGTTTTACCATGTTACCCAGGCTAGTCTCAAACTCCTGGGATCAAGCAGTTCTTCTGTCTCAGCCTCCCAAAGTCCTGGGATTACAGGTATGAGCCACTATGCCCAGCTAATTTTTGTAATTTTAGTAGAGACGGTGTTTTACCATGTTGGTCAGGCTGATCTTGAACCACTGACCTCAAGTGACCACTGTGCTTGGCTGCATATATGTTATTAAAACTCAACAAACAGTAATTGCAGCAAATGACTTAGAACTTCGGGAAATTTTTCAGGTAGCAGTGTTTTGTCACGGACATTGTTTAGAATTGCTGGTGCGTGGTGATAATAAAAAGGAGACCAACTTTTAGTGAGTCTTATTTATCATAGTTTTTTTTTTTTTTTTAAGATGGAGTCTCGCTCTGAAACCCAGGCTGGAGTGTGGTGACACGATCTTGGCTCAGTACAACCACCCTTCCTGGGTTCAAGTGATTCTCCTGTCTCAGCCTCCCTAGCAGCTGGTATTATAGGTGAGCGCTATCACATCTGGTGAATTTTTGTATTTTTAGTAGAGATGGAGTTTCTTTTCTTGTCTTTTTTTTTTTTTAAAGACGGGGTTTCACCATGTTGGTCAGGCTGGTCTTGAACTCTTGACCTCAGGTGATCCACCCGCCTTGGCCTCCAAAGTGCTTGGATTACAGGCGTGAGCCACCACACCCGGCTGAGATGGAGTTTCATCATGTTGGCCAGCCTGTTCTCGAACTTGTGGCCTCGGGTGATCCGCCCACCTCAGTTTCCCCAAGCGTTGGGATTATAGGCGTGAGCCACCTTCCCGGCCTTATCACTGTTTTTAAAGCCTTTCATAGCCAGTCACTGGTATCAGCAGGGAGCAACACTCAGTAACTCTTGCTCTTTACCTCCTGGCTGCCCTGGGAATCCTTTCCTTGTCTGGAGGTGTGGTGGGGGCTCTGGAAACCTGGCTCTTACACAAAACCAGCACCCGCAGGCCTTTCCATTCCTCCAAAGGCCTGGGCGTTTGAACTGTACAGCCAGGAAAAGACTCCCCATTCCTCTTTCACAGCCTTTCCCTGGGGCTGCCTTGGCCTCTAGAATCAGGGGAAGCACTAAGAGAAGAAAGGAACATAAGAGAAAAGATAGTATGGGTTAATGTTTCAAAAATTTCCCAGTGCAAGAGGACGGCTTGGATGGTCTCCGCAGCTGCCTCTGGCTTGTCCCAGATCTGAACTCCTGGGAATTCTAGACTCCAGTCACTGCCCTGAAAGGAAGTGGAAGGGCTGTAGGGAAGAGCTACTCACTCCATCTTCTGCTCTGGAGAAGAGATCTCAGGCCTAGAGAGGAGCTGTAATTGATTGGAGGTTGCATAGACAGTTAGGGGCAGAGCCAGGACTGGTTCCAGGTCCTGGGGTGCTCAGTCTAGGAGTCTTCCTGCTGTTCTGAGCTTCAGAGCGTTGCTTTGTCCCTGCCGTTTATTGCTCAGCTGTGAATGCACGCAACATCTTAGCAGCAAACACAGTTCGATGCACTTATGCTCTGAACTTGATGCAGCTGTGGGGCTTATAAAAGCTGAAAAACAAGCACTGCTGGCTGCTATTTGCTTTCCTCTAAAGTCACTTGTGGGTCTTTCCTGGGTGGATTCGTAATGCCAGAAAATATGATTGCTGGAGAATACGCATCCCCCAGCCCCAGAGGATGGCAATGGAGACGCCCTGGTCAGGCAGGGGACAAGTGTAAGCAACCTGTTCCCCAGGAGCCCAGGAGGGGGCAGGGCCTGGGTGAGGAGCTACCTCTGGCTCAGCAAGGGATTCATGTCCAAGGTCAAGGTTGCCATCCACAGTGCCCCAGTGAAGTCCGTTCTCCCCACAGTGACCTTTTAAATATGTAAATCAGGGCGGGATGCGGTGGCTTGATCCTGTAATCCCAGCACTTTGGGAGGCTGAGGCGGGCAGATCACAAGGTCAAGAGATCGAGACCATCCTGGCTAACATGGTGAAACCCCGACTGTACTAAAAATACAAAAAAATTAGCCGGGTGTGGTGGCAGGTGCCCGTAATCCCAGCTACTCAGGAGGTTGAGGCAGGAGAATCGCTTGAACCTGGTAGGCGGAGGTTGCAGTGAGTGGAGATGGTGCCACTGCACTCCAACCTGGGTGACAGAGTGAGACTTCATCTCAAGAAAAAAAAAAGTAAATCAGGTCATGCCACTTCTCTGTGTAAACTCTTCTTGGCTCCCCATAACACTTAGAATAAAACTCCGGACCTCATGTGACCTGTTCCCCCCTGTCTCTCCAGACTCATCTTATGTCACTATCACGGTACCCCTCTAGCACCCTGTGGCCACACTGGCCTCCTTACCTCCAGGGTGCATGGAACACCCTTGGAACAGCTCTGGCCTTCACTCTTGTTGCCTGCACCCCCTCCCCTAGGTTGTTTCCTGATTGCACCTTCTTCTCATCATAAGTGAGTCTTCTCTGATCACTGCGGGGCACCCTTTCCCATGCCTTGGGATCTCGGGGTCTGGCTTTCTTCCCTTCATCGCCTTGGTCACCGACTGAAATGATTTTGCTTATGTGTTTCCTTGTGTATTATCTGTCTCTCCCGCTAGAATGTAAGCTGCATGCTCACCTTCGATTCTCCAGGCCCCAGCTACCCAGTAGGTGCTTACGAAATATTTACTGAATGGATGATGGGCTCTGAACCTTTCACCCTACAACCGCACTTCCAGGTGTTCTGGGAGCATTGATGGGGAGGATGTGTCCAGGGCTCAGAGCGGTGTGTGGCACTTACTAAATACTCAGTGTCCCACCCTGACAACAACAGCGATAACAACACCTCCGTTCTTCCAGGCCCTGTGCTAAATGCAGTATCTCATTTAACCTTTGCTATGATCCTCAGAGGTAGGCACTGCTCCTGTCCCCATTTTAAAGATGGAGAAACCGAGGCTCAGGAAGTTGCCCAAGCCCACTGTCTACACCCACCCTGCTGAGTCTACTATCCAAACCCACTGTCTATACCCACCCTGCTGAGTCCACTGTCCAAACCCACTTCTACACTCGCCCTGCTGAGTCCATCGTCCCCCAGCCCCACCTGGCTTCTCCCCTTGCTTGCAGCACCGGTCCCTGCTGGCTGCCTTCCATCCAGTGTCCTCATCTTGAGGCTGAGTCCTCCTTGCTGTTCATAGAATCTCAGTACACCCTGAGTCTCAACAACTGTTGCTGGGTGAAATGGAGTTTAATTCTGATCCTTCTTCCCCCCACCTGAAGCTCCTTTCATTTTGGTCCCCTTCCTTCCCTTCCTTTCCCTCCCTCCCTCCCTCTCTCTTTTTCTTTCTTTCTTTGACAGAGTCTTGCTCTGTTGCCAGGCTGGAGTGCAGTGGCATGATTTTGGCTCACTGCAACCTCCACCTCCCAGGTTCAAGGTATTCTCCTGCCTCAGCCTCCCTAGTAGCTGGGACTACAGATGTGTGCCAGCACGACCATCTAATTTTTGTATTTTTAGTAGAGACGGTTTTTCACCGTGTTAGCCAGGATGGTCTAGATCTCCTGACCTCGTGAGCCGCCCGCCTTGGCCTCCCAAAGTGCTGGGATTACAGGCGTAAAGCCACTGTGCCTGGCCTCTTTTTTTTTTTTTTTTTTTGTGACGGAATTTCACTCTTTGATGCTCAGGCTGGAATGCAGTGGCATAATCTTGGCTCACTGCAACCTCCGCCTCCTGGGTTCAAGCGATTCTCCTGTCTCTGCCTCCCGAGTAGCTGGGATTACAGGTGCCCTCCACCACGCCCTGCTAATTTTTTGTATTTTTGGTAGAGGTGGAGTTTCACCATGTTAGCCAGGATGGCTTTGATCTCCTGACCTCGTGATCTGCCCACCTCGGCCTCCCAATCTTTTTTTTTTTTAAGAGACAGAGTCTCCCACCCAGCCAGGGTCCCATCAGAGCCTTCAGGTCCTCCCTGGCACCCCACTCAGGGCCCTGCCCCAGCAGATTGTACCCCACGACCCAGCCCCACCGCTGGGGCTGATACCCACCCTCATCTCCCTGCCCGGCTCCAGCCCAGAGAATCTGGTGGACCAGATCCTGGAGTCCGTGGACTCGGATTCTGAAGCGATTTTCATTGACTTTGGCCAGGGCCGGGGCTCTGCCATGTCTGGCTTGGAGGGGCCTGGGGGCTGTCAGAGCATCATGTGAAGCCTCATGCCTGGCCTTTTTTACTGACACATCCCTCTGGCGGGTGTGTGCATCGGACTTTTTTACTCTGTCCCGTCCTGCCAGCCCCGTTGGCCTCGTCACTGGCCTCTGTCGCCTTATATTCCTGTCTTTGTTGGAAATATCATCAGCCTCCCTTGCTCAGCCTAGGTCTGCTTCAGGCATCTGAGTCAGCGTTACCTCGGGGCCCGGGTCAGGGATGGGGTCAGCCTCTCACTCGCACGCTCCTCCTGCCCCAGCCCTCTGGTGTCCACACCCGCCCATGGAAAATGTGAATTCGGGGGACTCTACCTATGCCGGGCCCTGGAGTGGCCAGACTCCAGCACACCTGTCTCCTCCTGCCTGGGGTGACCATGGGGATGGAAAGGGGTGGAATAAAACCTGTCGACTGGAAAAAAAAAGAGACAGGGTCTCGCTCTGTCACCCAGGCTGGAGTGCAGTGGCTTGATCATAGCTCACTCACTCCTGGGCTCAAGTGATCCACCACTTCAGCCTTCCGAGGAGCTGGGACTGCAGCAGCGCCCCACCACCGCCAGCTAATTTTTAATTTTTTTGTAGAGACAGGGTCTTACTATGTTGCCTATGCCGGTCTTAAGTAATCCTTCTGCCTTGGCCTCCCAAAGTGGTGCTGGGATTACAGGCATGAGCCACCGTGCCCCAGCCTTGGTCCCCTTTCCGAGGTGGTGATGGAGTCGACGGGGTGCTGATGGTTGGGGTGGTAATATCATCCTCTGACAAACAGAAAGTGGTTGCTATAAATGTCATCTGAGCATTTTCATCCAATAACAGACTTCTCCGTGGTCCAAGATGCTGAAGAGTAAGTTTGAAAATACAACCCTGATCAAAGTAATGAAGTCCTCTTTGTCGCTGTTTCTTTTCTCTGCAGGGTGGGACCTTCATGTGAAAAGTTCAGGCCCTAAGATGGGCACTTCTGGGACTCTGTTCCTGAGTCTACACAGCGCCGAGAATGTGGACGTGTGGAAGGGTGCTGAACTTTCTGCTTTTCTTCTCTAAGCTTCAGAGGTCTTATCTGTATATTGGGGCTGATGGAGCCCATCAGACTCCACATCAGACGGGCTGTCAGAGCTCGTTAAGTGATGGGAGGAATCAAAGCTCCCCAGAGGGCATGGGCTGGTGCTGCTGAGGGCCTGGCATGGGAGGACATTGCTGTGGGTTGGGCCAGGGGCTTGGTTCTGCCTCAAGGGTCTCACAGTTGAATGGGGAGACAGATAGACAAATCTGACCACAGTTCATGGGAAGTCCCTTAAGAACTGCTTAGAGGGAAAAAATGCCAATTCTGAGTGGGTGCAGAAGGCTTCCTGGAGGAGCTGTTTTTGGGCTGGGTCTGGTGAGGGCTGGGATAGACCTCATGGGAGGAAGCAAGGTCAGAGCCAGGAGAGGCCAGGAGCCTCTGTCCACTGCTCTTTCCTTCCTTCCTTCCTTCCTTCCTTCCTTCCTTCCTTCCTTCCTTCCTTCCTCCCTCTCTCTTTTTCCTTTTTATTTCTTTTTTTGACAGAGTCTCGCTCTGTTGCCAGGTGCCAGGCTGGAGGGGAGTGGTGTGATCTTGGCTCACTGCAACCTCTGCCTCCCAGGTTCAAGCAATTCTCCTGCCTCAGCCTCCCGAGTAGCTGGAACTACAGGCACGTGCCGCCACACCCAGCTAATTTTTGTATTTTTTAGTAGAGATGGGGGTTTCACTATGTGGGCCGGGATGGTCTCGATCTCTTGACCTCATGATCCACCCGCCTTGGCCTCCCAAAGTGCTGGGATTACAGGCATGAGCCACTGTGCCCAACCCTTTTCTTTTTTTTTAGGTAGAGTTTTGCTCTTGTTGCCCAGGCTGGAGTGCAGTGACACAATCTCGGCTCACTGCAACCTCTGCCTCCCGGGTTCAAGCGATTCTCCTGCCTTGGCCACCTGAGTAGCTGGGACTACAGGAGCCCACCACCAGGCACAGCTAATTTTTTGTGTTTTAGTAGAGATGGAGTTTCATCATGTTGGCCAGGATGATCTGGATCTCCTGACCTCATGATCCGCCCGCCTCGGCCTCCCGAAGTGCTGGGATTACAGTCGCCGCGCCTGGCCTGTCCACTGTTCTTTCACATAAGAAGGCCCTACTATGCGCCATGCCTGGTGTTAGCGCTGGGACACTGTCTAGTGGGGGAGACAATGCTCATTGCAATGGTGAGTTTCCAGGAAGGACAGATTCAGGGGTGTTGGAGGGATCACCGGGAGAGGGGGTCGGAGGAGGTGGCCCTGAGTGAGCTTTGTCAGTGACTGAAGCAGGGAGGAAGAGCTGTGGGCAGAGGGAAGAGGGTGGAGCTTGGTGGAGGGATGAAGCGGGCATGTGGCACAGAGGTGATGAGTGCTCACAAGGCTGGGACCCCAGGGCAGGGCCAGGCGTTGGCGTTTCACTTGGGAGTCCATGGGACACTACAAAAGGCATGAAAGTGGGGTCAAAGGAGGCGGGGCTGGGACAGTGAGGGCGACGGTCATGGGAGGAGGAAGAGCGGCCAGGGACTGAAGAATGGGGTTTGTTGCCAGGCGCTGGGGCCACCATTCAATTCAGGGTCTTTTTGAGCTCTGCATACTGAGCTCTCCCGGCCAGCAGCTGGCGGGTTGGGATTGGGTGGAGTTCGGTTTCATTGTGATTTCTGCTTTGTGGCCATGGCTGTTGTTATGTTTGTTAAATGAATGTGAATGATCCCTCTGCCTGGGCTCATGAACTTGGATCCCACCCCACAAGCACCCACGCAGGCCTGAGCCCTGCCACGGCCTCCCCTTGCTCCACACAGCCTGTCTCTGCCCTCCGTCCACAGGCTTTCCTAAAGGCAGCAGCACCTCGTGCGGTCGGCCAGTGACTAAAGGCCCCTAGGTGTGTCCTCCTGTATCCCCATTCTGTTCTCAGCTTCTCACCACTCCCACATTTGCTCCTTCCACCCCAGCTCTCCTCGTGGAGCCCGGCTCTCTCTCTTCCTGCAGGCTCTGAGAGCCTCACCAGTGACTGTGAGCTGAGCTTTTGTCCTCAAAGGCAAGTGAGGGAGCGAGGGCACGGCGACCCCAACCCCCTGAAGTGGCTGGCGCGGATGGGGTTGCCCTGTAGGCTGTTGGGTTAGGAGGGGTGGTGTAGGCTGGCTGTGTTTCCCAGGCCTCAGGGTGGGCTTGCCCCTGCAAAGGCACTTTGCAACCGGGGTCAAAGCACCTGTAATCCCGCTTTCCTCGGGATAAGTGAAGGATGCACCTAGGGATTAGTTCTTTCATTTCACAGATATTTACACGGCATGGTGCCGGGGAATGGCTATGAGCAAGGCAGAGGAGGTCTCTGCCCTCAAGACAGCTACAAGGAGAGTCCCCTGAACCCTCCACTTCAGGCTTCCCAGAACTGGCCTGAAGGTGCAGCTGTAATGATACATACACACCCTGGCATCCCCACTTGCTAGCGTGAACATCACATTTCTCCAAACCTCAGTTTTCTCATCTGAAAAGCAGGCACAGCCCCTAGTTTGCAGGACTATGAAAGTTACAGGGGATTAATGGCAATGTGGTTGGCCGCGGGCACTCCTTGTTCTGACCTCTGGCGTGCGGCTGCCCTGTGGTCTGGCCCTGGCTCTGTGGAGAGGTTTTCCCAGGCCGAGGGGCTCACCAGGCCTTCCCTAGTGAGGAGCTCTTTCTGCCAGAGCTGAGCTCATGGGCAGGGCGGGCCGCAGAGGCCACATATCAGCCAGCTGTCCTCCCTTTCCTGGGAGCTGGTCCAGAGATGAGGGGCAGGGCATCTGGTTTTCATTGTGCGGCCGTCTCTCATTCCTCTGGCATCTGAGCTGCTTTTCAGAAAGAGGGAGACGCACTTAACTGGTTGTGACCCAGCATGGTGCTGAGGAAGAAGTTCTGGGCCTGGGATCAAAGCAGAGCTGGACTCGAAGCCTCCCTCGGCCACTCACCTGCTGTGTGGCCCGGGTACGGCACTCCACGGCTCTGAGCGTCAGGGGCCCCTACTGGAAAATGGCGATGATGATTTCTGCCCTGGCTAATCCACAAAGTAGAAATAGATGCAAACATATTTCACAAAGCATAAAATATAGGCCAGGCGCGGTGGCTCATGCCTGTAATCCCAGCACTTTGGGAGGCCGAGGTGGGCAGATCGCTTGAGGTCAGGAGTCGGAAACCAGCCTGGCTAACATGGTGAAACCCCGGCTCTAAAAAAATAAAATAAATAAATAAAGCATAAAATATGAAGCCAGCCTTCTCTTTCGTGTTCACGGCATAGAGGGTGGGGTTCTGCCCAGTGGCCAAGCCCTGCACAGAAGCAGCTGTGCCCCCGCTGCTCCATGTGTCCAAAATGGTCAAAGCAACTGGGAGTCCATGGAACAGAGGCGCATTTCAGAAGCTGCTGGGTGGTGACCACGAGGAAGGCCAGGGCTCAGAAAAGGAAGGGCTCACTCTGGTTAGTGTGGTTAATAAAATAATAGCTGACACTTGCTTACAAAAGGGGCAGGGCTGCTTCTGAGAATTTTCCAGTTGTTAATTGATCCTCACAACAAACCACTCAGAGAGGCTCCTATTGTCCCCGCTGTGAGCACCTTTGAGGGCGGAAAGGCATCTCTGAAGAGGGAATTGGGTGTGCAAAGGCCTGGGAGCCGCTCAAATCTGGGGGGCAGTGGGGTGCCCAACCTGCTGCCAGGAAGGGCTGGCCTACGGGGCCTTGAAAGGCAGCCAAGGGGTTTAGACTGGATCCAGGCAGCAAGAAGAACCCCTGGAGCCTCCTGTGTGACCTCATTCTGGTGGGTGGGTAGGATAGGGCTTCTGGGAGGAGCCGTGATGGACTGGCACGGGTGTAGAGTTCATGGAAGGAGGTGGGATTTCCTCAATCTTGGGTCTTCATCCTTAAGCACAGGCCCCGCTGCCACTCTAGTGGCCCCCACCGGAAGCCTTGATGCTGAGATGGGCTCAAAAGCCAGGCTGTGTGTGGTATGGGGTCTTGGAGCCCTGGCAGGGCCAGGGTGGCAGCCAAATGGCCTGCAGCCTGGTCCTGATGCTGCTTTTGCCAGCCCTCACAGGTAGCTCTCCAGGGGCCAACTGCACCCCATCCTGGGAGCTGACCCCAAGAAGGTCAGGGCAGTGCTGTCCACTGAGTCTTAGAGGTGCCTGGAGCATCTTGCTCACACCAGCAGGACACTCATGCCTTTCCGGTCTGAGCTGGCTGCAGGCAAAGCCTGGCCAGGGGCTGGCCGAGTTGGGGAGGGGGCAGGAGGGCCGTAGCCATGGTGGTTAGAGACAGGAGCAGTATTGGTACCCTTTCTCTCAAATAAAATGAAGCCTGGTAGGTCGAGGTGGCTCACACCTGTAATCCCAGCACTTTGGGAGGCTGAGGTGGGAGGATCATGAGGTCAAGGGATCGAGACCACCCTGGCCAACATGGTGAAACCCCGTCTTTACTACAGGTACAAAATGTAGCTGGGTGTGGTGGCATGTGCCTGTAATCCCAGCTATTTGGGAGGCTGAGACAGGAGAATCGCTTGAACCTGGAGGTGGAGGTTGCAGTGAGCCAAGATGGCACCATTGCACTCCAGCCTGGTGACAGAGTGAGACTCTGTCTACAAAAAAAAAAAAAAAAAAAAAATGAAGCCCCTTGCTAGGGAGGCCACTGTAGAGCTGGCATGATGGAGGCTTCCCGTCTGAAGGAGCTGGTGCAGACATACCGGTGGGAGACCCGGAAGAACAACAGTAGAGGATATGCACCCACATGAACTGGCTGCCTGTTCTCTGCATGAATGCAAGTGAGAACTCCGGGCTGGGAATGCTGAGGAGGCAAGTGTGGGAGAATTCTCAGTTCTGCAGGGTGCCTTGCCCTGAGTTCTGACCCTTTCTGCTTGAAAGCAGCGGACAATTATGTTGGAATTTTTTTTTTTTGAGACGGAGTTTTGTTCTTGTTGCCCAGGCTGGAATGCAGTGGCATGATCCAGGCTCACTGCAACTTCCACCTCCTGGATTTAAGCAATTCTCCTGCCTCAGCCTAATGAGTAGCTGGAACTACAGGCATGTGCCATTGTGCCCAGCTAATTTTGTATTTTTAGTAGACACGGGGTTTTACCATGTTGGCCAGGCTGGTCTTGAACTCCTAACCTCAGGTGATCTGCTGGCCTTGGCCTCTCAAAGTGCTAAGATTATAGGTGTGAGTCATGGCGACTGGCCATATGCTGGAATTTCTAAGGAAGAGAGGGAAAGGGCTTGGGGAAAGTGGAGAGTTTTTAGTCATGAGGCATCCAGGGTATGATACTTGTGCCAGAGCCAGAGATAAGATAACAAAGACGCCCGGGAAGATTGGGAGGCTTGAAAGAGAAAGGCCAGATCCGGGGTTAGGTCAAGTGGGGAGGCATGCGGGCCTGCAGTGAGCCGACGACGCTGGGGTGGAGTGGGCCCAGGGGAGGGGCGGGGAACAGATGGGAGGAGGAAGGAAACTGGCCTTGGTCTTTCTTGCTTTTAAAAAAGATGAAATACTTGGTGTCTGAATAGAATGTTGGGAGAGTTTGGGAGTCTGAGACCCCGGGGAACGTGGTTCTGGAAGAAGGGAACCATGGGATCCTGAGCCCAAGGTAAATATTCCCGGATTTGGTGTAAGTGGCCTCCAACTGGGCTGATTTGTAAACACTCCTGAAAGTGGCCCTTTGGCCCACAAGCACTTGGGGGAGCCCCAGCTGGGAGCTGTGTGGGAAAGAGGTGAGGGGAGCTGGGAAGGGAGAGCAGACACTCTGTATGAGGGGAAGTGACCTGGGAAGAGCGGCTGAGGAAGGGCGGGGGCAGGTCCTTTCCTGGTGGCAGCACAGGGTGGACTTGATCCCCACCTGCTCTTCTCACTCCAGGTCGCCCTTTGCCAAACTTCTGGGTGGGGCCTCGTGCTTTGGCACAACCCATATTTCCCTTTCCAAACCTTCCCCAGCCCACAGGCCAGCGTGGCTGCAGGGTGTCGACGTTTGTGTTTGAAATGATGAGCTTGCCCCCAGCGCCTGTGGTGGTGTATAGCCAGGTACTCCCCTCACTCTCGAGGGGCAGCCTGACCAACCAGAAGGTG
This sequence comes from Cacajao melanocephalus, assembly GCA_963573385.1. Lineage (NCBI taxonomy): Eukaryota > Metazoa > Chordata > Mammalia > Primates > Pitheciidae > Cacajao > Cacajao melanocephalus. Next base: position 4,231 of record CAUYLG010056112.1, on the reverse strand, counting down.
TGACACTGCAGGGCCTGGGGCCCTAACTACCCAGCAAGCAGTGCCAGTAAGAGAGGTGCGGGGTTTGAACAGTTCTGCTAAAATGACAATTTTTGAGAAAACTGGGGAAATTTGAATATTGACCAAATATTAGGTAAGGTGAACATTTCTTGGCAAGGACAGGTGGAGAATGTTAATGGAAACTTACACATAGCATGCATGGTATGGTCTCACTTTTGAAAAAATAATTATTCATACACGCACTCAGAAAAAGATCTGGAAGAATACACAGTAAGGTCTTAAGAGTGATATTCACTGGCTGATAGGAAATTTTCCCTTTTTTTATTGTTGATGTTTTCTCACATGTGCTTTAAATTTTTCATTATTCTTGGCTGAACGTGGTGGCTCATGCCTGTAACCCCAGCACTTTGGGGAGCCGAGGCAGGCGGATCATGAGGTTGAAAGATCGAGACCATCCTGACCAACATGGAGAAACCCCATCTCTACTAAAAATACAAAAATTAGCCAGGCCTGGTGGTGAGCCTGTAGTCCCAGTTACTCAGGAGGCTGAGGCAGGAGAATCACTTGAACCCAGGAGGCGGAGGTTGCAATGAGCTGAGATCGTGCCACTGCACTCCAGCTCTGCTGACAGAGCAAGACTCTATCACAAAAAAAAAAAATTCATTATTCTTAATTTTCTTATATTTTTTCCCAATTTCTACAATTCTTATATTGCTCCTGCTGTAGTAGAAAGTTATTATTATTTGAGACGGAGTCTCGCTCTGTTGCCCAGGCTGGAGTACAGTGGAGCCATCTCGGCTCACTGCAACCTCTGCTTCCAGGTTCGAGCAATTCTCCTGCCTCAGCCTCCCAAGTAGCTGAGAGTGCAGGTGCACAGCACCATGCCCGTCTAATTTTTGTATTTTTTTGTAGAGATGGGGTTTCACCATGTTGGCTAGGCTGGTCTCAAGCTCCTGACCTCATGATCCACCTGCCTCGGTCTCCCAAAGTGCTGGGATCACAGGCGTGAGCCACCGTGCCCGGGCAGAAAGTTATTTTTAACTTAAAAATGTTTAATAAGATACTGCCACCCTTCAAGGTGACAATCCAGGGCTGCGGGGGACAGGCATGAGGTGGTGGCCACTGGGGAGAGTAGGCTCAGTCTTACAGGGACAGGACAGGAAGACCCAGCCTCTTTTCTCGTTGGCTCCTTGCTGTGGATAAGAACTCTCTTATCTGAGTTCCACACATGATCCAGAAAGTGCTGATAAGTGCATAGCAAAAAGTCAACTCTGGAGATGATCAGTGATTAAAAAAAGAAAAGAAAAAACCACCCCAGGCAGGTTTCCCCTCAGCAGAGTCCATGGCTGCCCCCCTACCTCTTTCACTGAAAATCCAACTTCATTTAAATAAGTGGTTTGTAAAAAACCCAGAATTTGAAAGCTAGAGTTGTCCATGTGGACTGGTTGTTCCTGCTTTTCACCTGCGGCCCTCTTGGGGCTGCCCCTAGATCTAGGAGGAGAAGCTCAGGGGTGTGAGCCGGAGGATTTGGAAATAGGGAAGGCTGAATTAAACTTCACTTTAATCTGAGAGGGACGAGGGCCTGGGGAAACTCCGACTTCTCTGAGCCTTATTTTCTCAACTTCCAAAAGGGTAGAAAAATCCCTATGCCTCCACTTCCATATTTTAGCTTCTCAGAAGAGATGTGCTATGTCAGGCTGTGGCTCAGTTCTTTGTGGGGATGTGGCTGTGGGGTGGGGTGAGGTGGAAAGGCTGCTTTTCTGTTTAATGGCATTTACACTCTGGATGCAGCCACTAATGGGCACCCCCACCACCTCTCCCAACCCCCGCTGTGTTCCAGGCTCATACTCCTACCCTCATTCCTAGGTCTGGTTCTGCCTCTATCCTTCTGCCCATCCCCATTCCTCTCTGGGTCAGGCTTACACCTGTGCAGAAGGGAGAGGACATCTGCATTCTTCTTAGCCAGACAAGCTTGATGGGGCCACTTTCTTGTTCCTTTGAAATAGCTATCAAGCCGGGCACTGTGGCCCATGCTTGTAATCCCAGCACTTTGGGAGGCCGAGGTGGGTGGATCACTTGAGGTCAGGAGTTCGAGACCAGCCTGTCCAACGTGGTGAAACACCGTCTCTACTAAAAATATAAAAAAATTAGCCAGGCATGGTGGTGTGTGCCTGTAATCCCAGCTACTCGGGAGGCTGAGGTAGGAGAACTGCTTGAATCTGGGATGTGGAGGTTGCAGTGAGATGAGATCATGCCACTGTACTCCAGCCTGGGTGACAGAGAGACTCTGTCCCCCACCCCGCCCCCCCAAAAAGCTGGGTGAGGTAGCTCATGCCTATAATCCCATAATCCCTTTGGGAGGCCACTTTGGGAGTCCAAGGTGGGCAGATTATGAGGTCAAGAGATCGAGATTATCCTGGCCAACATGGTGAAATTCCGTCTGTACTGAAAATATAAAACTTAGCTGGATGTGGCGGTGCATGCCTGCAGTCCCAGCTACTTGGGAGGTTGAGGCAGGGGAATTGCTTGAACCCAGGAGGCAGAGGTTGCAGTGAGCTGAGATGGCGCCACTGCACTCCAGCCTGGGGACAGAGCAAGACTCTGTGTCCAAAAAAAAAAAAAAAAAAAAAATCCTAAAAATAAATTATTAAAAAAGACCAGCTACAAAATCCAAATGCAGTGACGGTTTTGTGCAAAGATGAAGGCTGATGGGAGGACTGCAGAGGAGCAGGTGGGGGGCTGGAAGAATGAGTGTCCCTTCCCAGCCTTCCCCACACACCATCACCTCTGACAACAGGACACCGGAGAGGACTGATGTGCGCCCCACTCCACCTTCCTTTGCTCTCAGAGTTTATAGTCCCTCAAGCTAGAAAGGAAGAAGTCTAGGATGCATATTATTTGAGAAGAATGTGTATTATGCAACAGCTACAAGGTCAAGGCCCTTCCTTACCCAGGCCTCTTCTCTGTAGCCCAGCAGTGGGGCCGAGTCCCGACTGTAGCAGGGGACACTTACCCTTGGCTCTGGGTCCATCTTGTGCTCGTTATCCCATCACTTTGGTGGGTGCAGCTACATGATGACTTATTTGTCTTCCTAGCTTGAAGGAGCAAGTCAGGGCAGGGCCAGGCTGCTGGAGCTGGCTCACCGTGGGATCCCACATCATCTGGCCTCTGGCAGTGCCCAGGGCAGAGCGAGCTTCCATTGTTGATCTGGATGAGTTCTTCGGGGCATTTGCCAGTGTTTGTGTTTTGGACAATCCTGCTCTAAAATAAATTGTAGAATTTGGATGAAAATGAAGGTCAGGAAGAGGAATGTTCTTTTGGTTCCAAATTTTCTAAGCCGGCTGCTCTGATCCAGCGTACCTTCCATTTGGGTGGCTGAAGGCAGGGAGAGTTTGTAGTTTGCTGCCCTCTTGTGGCACAGAAGTGATAAAAAGATTGTCTTCCTCTCAGATGAGATCAGGCTCATTTCTCTGTTTGACAGTGAGTGAGCAGCCCATGGACAAGGTGTGGGGCAAAAGCGAGAACTGTACGTGGTCTCCACTGGCAGAATTCCCAGGCTGGTGGAGGTGGCTTTTAGTACAAGTCACGTCTGAGGGAAAAAATACACACTTTGGCTTTGCACAAAGTGGGTGACGACCCCGTACGTATCCCAGTACCTGGGCTGCCCAGCCGAAGAGGTCAAGTGGCCACAAGCTGAGCCTACAGCAGTCTTTAATAACTAGTCAATTTCCTTGTGAACTGGAGAACTGATGAGACAAGCTCAAAACTATTTTCAACTGGCCTCCCTATCCCCCAGCTCCTTCTTTGTTTCTTTTTTTTGAGAGGGAGTCTTGTTCTGTCACCCAGACTGGAGTGCAGTGGTGCCATCTCGGCTCACTGCAACCTCTACCTCCCGGGTTCAAGCAATTCTCCTGCCTCAGTCTCCTGAGTAGCTGGGATTGCAGGCATGTACCACCACACCCAGCTAATTTTTGTATCTTTTGGTAGAGATGGGGTTTCACCATGTTGGTCAGGCTGGTCTCAAACTCCTGACCTCCTGATCTGCCTGCCTCAGCCTCCCAAGGGGCTGTGATTACAGGTGTGAGCCACTGCGCCTGGCCTCCTTCCTTTTTTCTATCTACTTAGCCATTGTTGTCTTCTCCAAAGGGCCTCCCCTTTCCAAACACCAACACGATTCTGTTTTGCCTCCTGTTATGGGCTGAATTCTGTCCCCTCCCAAATTCACAAGCGG